>PVKS010046916.1:0-13064 GCA_004027875.1 Aplodontia rufa | reverse complement strand
GTTGAAAGGAGATTTGGGTTACTGTGGCTCCTCAGAAGGATATTTGTCCCCATGGTAAGATGAAGCCTGTGAATGCTGTTGCTATGACTACAAAGAAGAGTAGAATTGCAATATTTCATGTTTCATAACTGGTATAGGGTCCATAACAAAGACCTTAGCCTACATGAAGTAATAGAAAAATAAAGAACATAGAAACACTCTTTGCATGTGTATAATGGAGTATTCATCCATAGTTAATGTCTTGACAAATTTGCATAGTAGAGACAAATGCTGTTATTGTGTCTGATATGAGCGTATATATAGGAAAAGTCCAGTAAGAATTTGGATAACTAGGCATACACCTAATAGGGATCTCAAGTTTTATCATGTTGAGGAGTTGAAAGGGCCTGGAAGGTCAATGAAGGAATAGTTAATTATTTTGATTAGAGTGTGGATTCTACAGATATTGGTCATTAGGATTTCTATAGTTGAATAACACTAATGATCTTTCATGCTATTACTCATGATTAAATTCCATATAGAAATAATGACATACCATATTTTTATTATGTATAATTTTTGTTTTAGGTTTTGTAGTGTTTTATTCAAAACCACCATCAATTTATGGGGGATTAGCTTTAATAGTTAGCAGAGGAATTGGATATGGACTTGTACTATATTTTGATATTTTGGTGGATATTTCTTAGGGTTAATAGTTTTAAAATTTATTTAGAGGGAATACTTGTATTTGTGGCCATAACTTCAAAAGAATGCCATGAGACTTCTAATATTTTGATTTGAAGTGCTTTATTGTTAGGACTTTTAATGGAATTATTAATTGTTCTATTATGTTGTATATAATATTACTGAGTTTTAGATTTTAGAGGACTGGATTATGTTTGATGTTAATGAACTTGATTTTTTTTTTGAACTTGATTTTAATTCATTAAAACACTGTAGATCTAGATGCTTTATATAGTTATGAAAGTTTTCTGGTATCTGTAGCTAATTGATTTTGATTCTTGTTTGTTAGCATTTTTATTACAATCAAGAATTCTCATGGAACTTAAATAATAATTCCTAGAGCCAAATCAAAGGGTAGGAGGTTGATGGAAAATATAGTTTGAGCAATCATTTTTGGTTAGAAATGATGGCTGAAGTTGTTATGTATGGGCAGTAGATTTTGAGCTTCTTTATTTTATTAAGATCAGATCTAATTGACTTCATGCTGATTTTCAGTTTGTAATTTCAAGTTTAGGTGGGATAATAGTGTAGAAAAATTGAGAAATATCTTACTAGATTTTAAAATTAGAAAAATATGAATAATATTTGGTTTTGAGATTTAAAATTAATAGATTGAGTTTCATAGTGATACAGCACACAAAGATAAATAAGAGGATTATTATTTTTAGGTGCAGTGGTGTGGTTATGAGTGGGATGATTATAAGAGGGATATTATTAGGAAGGAGAAATCCTATGAAAATGCTGCCAATTATAAGGTGTTTTAATTCAATTAATTAATAGAGGATTATTCTCATTGACACAGATTAGTGTTGAGAATTGTGGTTGTCCTGTTAGAGCAAGAAAATAATGCAAGTATTGTGGACAACAGTAAGAGAAATAGCAATAAGAAATATTAATATTGCTCAGGCATTGGTTTATGCTATGTTTGCTGACTTGATGATTAGGTCTTTGGAGTAGAAACCTGTTAAAAAGGCATTCCTGTTAGTTCCTGATTTCCAATAACAAATGATGATTAAGTAAATGGTAAGGCTTTAAATAGACCTCCTGTTTTTTAATTTCCTGTTTGACTTTCAGGTTAGTCATTCAGGTTATAGATAATTGATCCAGAGAATATAAATAATATAGTTTTAAAAAATGCATTGTTTTAGATGTTTAGAAATGCTAGGTGAGGTATATTAATGCTGATGGTGACTGTTATTCTGAGTTGGCTTGAGATAGAGAATGCAACAATTTTTTTAAAAATTTCATTCTGTGTTAAGGCACAGATAGCTGTAAAAGGGGAAGCAACAACACCTCCTAAGCTTAGAGTGAATGTCTGAATAATTTTATTGTTTTCTATGAGAAGGTAAAAGTGGATCAGGAGAAAGATCCTTGATATTACTATTGTGCTTGATTGTAAAAGTCCTGCTATTGGTATTGTTCCTTCCATGGCTAATGGTAATCAGGGATGTAGTTCAAATTGTGCTGACTTTCCAGTGGTTGCTAGAGGTAAACCAATTAAGGGTAATAAGCTGATATCTACTATAAGTATTTGTTGGAATTCTTGTGAGTTTAAGTGAATTAGGAATCATGGTACTGGTAGAACTAATACAATATCTTCAATACGGTTATATAAGAGCGCTTTGAAGATAATACTAAAGTTATGTAATCAACCTAAGCATCCATCAACAGATACTATGGACAAAGAAAACATGGTATACACACAAAATAGGCTTTATTCACCTACAAGGAATAATGACCTTTTGTCATTTGTAGAAATAAAAATGGATGGAACTGGAGACCAGTTTTGAGCAAAATAGACTCATGAAGAAAAGTGTCATTTGTTTTGTCTCACACATGGAATCTAAAAGGTAAAAACATGAAAAGGGACACAATGAAAGTAGAAAGGAAACCATTAATGTGGAAAAGGTAATCAGGGAGAGGGAAGAGGGAGAAGTGGGGGGAAGTATTAGGTAGTGAAATTGATCAAAATTTTTATGCATGTATGAATATGCCACAATGAAAGCCACAATTCTGTATAATCAATATGAACCAATAATAATATAAATATGAAAATATCATAATATATATTCCAGAATTATTATTGCTATTGCATCTACTTTTTAGGTGGGGAAATCAGATTTTAGGACATCAAAGATGGTCTTGCTTGTTAATAGTGAATTTAGGAATCAATTGTTTTATTGACTCTAAAAGTCCTTGTCTTTAATCCTCCAAGGTCCTGTTAGAGGTGTGTTGAGGCTACTACAATTATAATTAATTGATTTAAAATGGGTACCTAACATCTATGAGGGTTTGAAAATGGGAATTTCTAATTAGCAGATGGGCAGTTCAGTCAATTCATTTATTTGGCTTAATATATTGCTTTATGCTGCTTATTAAACAATTCCCAGTTGATGCCAATGCCCAAGTAAAAATTTTTATAATCCATAAAGTTATGGTAACACTCTGGAAACCAAAATTATTACATGGGAATATAGATTTCATTCAAAAGTATTGAAATTTCATTGTCTTGAAGGTTACGTTTTCTTAGTAGGCTCTTGAGAGCAGAGACAATACCTTATTCATCAGTTTGAATATTCAATACCCAGCAATGGTAACTGTAACATGGTAAACAGTAAATATATTTTATGGTTTCTGTTATATAATACTTTCTTACAAAGTTTAGTCAACAGAGAAGATTTCCACAAATCACATTTATTTTCAGTATCATCTTTTTGTGTGTGTCCTTACTTTATAATTTTCATTTTTGATCAAAACATATTTGTACATCTTTATGAATTGGTATCTGATTTTTCATGCATATATACATGGAGTAATCATTAACTTGGGATAATTATCATATCCATCACTTTAAACTTTTATCATTTTTATGATGAGTTCATTCAAAATATCTTCTATTTTGATTTATTACCATGCATTATTGCATTATTACCACTTACTATGCTGTGACATAGACCATCAGAGCCTATTCTTGATAATTGTAACATTGGATCTCTTAATATACCTCTCTCCATCCTCTTTTCCTACTACTCTCTTAAGTCTCTGGTAACCACTATTCTATTCTCAACTTCTATGTCATCAACTTTCTTAGAGTTCCATATATGAGTGAGATGATGTGACAATTTCCTTTTTGTGCCTGACTTGTTTCACTTAGCATGATGTCCTGAAAATCCATCCATGTTGTGGCACATTAAAGGATTTTTTATTTTTCTATGGCTAAAGAGTATTTCATTGTGTGTATATTCCACACTTTTTTTTATCCATTCACCCTTTGATGCACATTAGGTTGATTCTATTTCCTGACTATCATGAATAGTGTTGCAATAAACATGGGAAAGGAAGTATCTCTTTAACATGCTCATTCCATTTCTTTTGGGTATATTTCTAGTTGTGGGGGTTGCTGCATTATACCATAGCCAGTTTTACATTTATTTAGCCACTTTTTTGTTTTTTAGTTGCACTTAAAATTATTTTACTTTAAAGTCTTAAAGATAATACCATAAATTTGGAAAGTTTTATCTGTTTTGGTTATGACTTAAGCCATGTGAAAAACCTGTGAAATTACATTTCAGCGTCTCAGAGACTATGAATTAAGCAAATGGATTTAAAATGTAAGTTAATATGTTCATGTGTACCACAGGTGGATCATGATGTCTAAATGTGTGTCATTACCTCTTTGCAATGATGAATGTATAGAAAGCTGACAGTGGGCTCTACTAAAGTAACTAAACGATGTCTTTTACCTCATTCATTACTCAGATTATGCAGATCTAGATTTTTTGTGTGTTTCTTGCTGCATAAATATATAATACATCAAAGTACTTGGTCTATATTAAAAATTTAGTAGTTAGTTTTGGTAAAGAAAGCTACCCAAACTGCTTTTATCTACATAATTGTAAGTTAACCAATATTTACCAAAGTTAAAAAAAAATCTATCCTCTTGGTTTTCATTAGCTTAAGTCCTTGTTTCTGTGGATGATGTATTCTTTTCTGTGGGGTTTACCACACTCTATACCATCCTCTTTATTTTTTCCACATCTGGTTAACATGAGATATGAGTTATATTTTTACCCTTTATATTACTCAAGCCTTGTTATTTTTCAATTAAAATTGTTTCATAAACTATTGTATGGTACACTATTGCAATAAAAAATATTATTGTTACAGTTTGGGTATGAATTGGGCATGTTCAGATGCTGAAAAATTATGTCCCAGTGTGGCAGTGCTTTGAGGTGATAAAACCTTTAAGAGATGATGCCGGATTTCACCCACATGAATGGATTAGTGCTGTCTCCTGGGGATTCTACCTTTCATAGGATTGTATTAGTATCATGAGACCACATTGTTATAAATTAAGATTATTCAGATTCTCCACATGCATTTCCCATTCTGCATGTTATCAGTTCACTTTGTTTTTTCACCATGTTGCTACATAGCCAAGAGGCCCTCACCAGAATGCCACTGTCATCCTCTTTGTACCCTTTAGCCACCAGAATCATGAGCCAAATAAACCTCTTGATTTTATAAAATATCTAGACTCTGGTATTTTGTTAAAGAACACCAAATGAACTAATACACTACCATAAATTTAAAAATTCACATGATTTACATAAATAAAAGATGATATTAATGATAAACAAAAAACCAAAACGTTAGCATTAAAAATTATTTCAAGATACTGGTGCTTGTCCAAATTACTGTCCAAATTATATTTGCTCTGTCTTTGTTAATGGAAGAAATTGGCACGTGTTATAGAGTCTATAAAGAATACAACAAATACTTTATCTTTGATACAATAAAAAAGGAAGGGAAACTCAGAACATGCTTTCCTAACTCTGTGTTTCAATCTATTTAATTCAGAAGTTATATTACAATATTTCACTTTTTAGAAAGCACTTGCATTATTCATGCTTCAGCTTGTGTCTACCATCAGGTTAGCATCCTTGTGTCTTATGAGACAGCACCAATTAAAATATCTGTATAGAATTACTTTTGCGCCCTGGGAGCAAAGCATATTATGTAGCATTGTCTCTCACTGCTGCCAAGAAATCATGGATAGTTATACAAAGCCCTCTTGCCTAGGTTTGTAGTATCAGGATCAATATATTACCTATTGCAAAGCATT
This sequence comes from Aplodontia rufa, assembly GCA_004027875.1. Taxonomy (NCBI): domain Eukaryota; kingdom Metazoa; phylum Chordata; class Mammalia; order Rodentia; family Aplodontiidae; genus Aplodontia; species Aplodontia rufa. Next base: position 7,216 of record PVKS010046916.1, on the reverse strand, counting down.
TAAGGCCTAAGGCAGTAAATACTTTTAGAAGTGGTGGAATGTCATGGAAATAAGCACTGTTTATAGTATTAGTTTGCAAGGAGGCTTATTCTTGTTAAATCAAGGCCTAATCAGTTCACATTTTGTTCGGTATTTTATTTGGAAAACACCTGAATATCATTTGTAAGTATTTATGGGCAGAAAAGAAAGAATTCTAAGGCTTTTTTAGGTCTTTCGATCTTCAGTGTTTTAACAGATATCAAGATCTGAATGCTTCAAAATCAGTGCATCACTATAAATGCTCTTGATGCATCACATTCATAAAACTGCAATAGCTTTCATTTATTAATTGCACAATATATACCAGATATTGTCATACTTCATTTAATTTACTTCATGTGAAAGCCTTGCATAAAGGATTGAAAAAATATTCAGTAGGCAATAATATTCTAACTCTGTAATTCAATATTTTAATAACTGTAAGTTAATGTTACTATTATCCAAAGCATAGGTTCCATGTCTATGCTTTTTTTTACTGCTAAATATTGCTTTCTTGGGTGTTGGAATCAATATGCATACAGGCCCAAATTTCAGGTTGAGCTTGTTTCTTCTATGATTTTCTGGCTAATTAATTTATCTGAATTTAAATTTCCCTCTTTGTAAAATATTCCCTCATCAAGGTTTTTATGGGTTGAAATGAAATTTTGTGTTTATACAATAGTAAGTAGGCAATAAATGGCCTTCCTCTTTTCTTCTACTACACGTGGACAACTTTCCAGTACAGTTAAAACAGCTCAAATTCCATTCACAGGATTATGAAATGTGCCTTGGACTAAGTTGAATTATCTTGATATGCAGATACTAGATTCTTAAACTAGAACCCTACAACTCAACATTTATTAAACTATGGCTAAAACATGTCTGGTTGTAAGTCATGTTATCATCAGGTAGGTTACAAGTTAATAGGAGAGCAGAGATTTTGTTTTGTGCTTTGAACTCTACCTGGAGCTTGATGTTGGGAGGGGAGTATAGCATAATTGTTAAGGGCAAAGGGTCTATAAAGGGAGTTGCTAACATGACTGTGATCGTAAGCAAATTACTACACATCTTGAGTCTGTTTCCTTTTTTAAAAAATGTAGAAGAGAACATATCTACTTCTATATATTGAACAGCATATGCATGTAATGTAGATTACATAACAAGTGTTCAAATATGGAGCTATTGTTCATATTAATATAAAGTTTAGCTATTAAAAAAGCAATATTTGATAGTGTAATCAAATACAAAGGTATTAATAATTGCTCTGAATGTTTAGAGCAAATATTTTCTCTGTATACTCTGTATTCTGGCACTATTATCAGCATGATCATTAATAATCATTGTCATTACACCACTGATAGGACAGTTGATAGACAATCTGTTCCTGAATAATGACAAACATAGTTTTTACTTATTCTAAGCCTTTTGGCTTCAGGATAATTTGTAGTATGCACTCTTCATAATTAAGGCAGTGGTACTATATGGAACAAGTTTTGAATCAATTATCTTACTTGTTTCAAATTACAGTCTCATTACTTGGCTGAGCAGTGAACTTTGGTTGCTATTCATAAACCACTGGCAAAAACAGGATATAACATCACTTCCTTGGTTTTAAAACAAAAATCCCCTGTGAGAGTAATTAGTACAATCGAAATGACTACCAGTGATCAGATATTTAAAATGGTATTGAGCTGTTAATAAAGAAAAGTATAGGTTTGGGATTGAAGGTAATTAATTTACCAGAGAACCATGAAGAGATCATTGAAACCACTCAAGACTACTCTGGAGGGCCAACCTATCCTAGTCAAAGTGAGACTTTGACCTAACTTTTGACAGAATGGTTAAGCAAACTGAGAGGACAGAGCAAATGTCCACACAAACATCAAAACTTAAAAAAAGCAGATTGACATGTGGGGCCCTGGGATAAAAATATACCACATTCTTTGTGGCCTGTTGCATCCCAGAATTATTCTCATCTTTGCTTTTTATCCATTTCTAAGGGCACATTCTTTTGTTTATCCATTTAGCAGTGAGGATTCTCTAGAAGCTTATTACAAACAATGTAAATGAGGATAGATAGTCTTCAGAAAACTGGAAAGGGCCTTCCTTTAAAGAATAAAAGACAGTGTGATTCGGATGATTATAAAGGACACATATTTCCCTATTTCACAGAATAATTTGGTGTTCCTATTAAGATTAGTTGTCCACTGTGTTGATCATATATTAGCTGTTTTTCCTACTCACTTTGTTCCCTTACCATGTACTCACTTAATGAATCTAAAGAAATAAGATTAATGAATAAATGAGCAATATTACCAGCATGCAAACAAAAATCTGGATAATATTAAATACTGAAATATAATTTCAAATGCATAAAAAACTGAACAAAGAAACTTTGGCCACTTTCACCAAAGCATTAAGTTATACTTATTATGCTCTAATCCTTGATGTAGTACTCTCAGAAATATTCTCTATAGCACTCATCACCACCTGCATTTATATAACTATCTTCCTCAAGCACAGCCAGGACACTCCACTAAACAATTTTCAACCCTGGCAGACAGCTTAAATGCAGAAACAATTGTCTCTTTAATTTTAAAATTAGCAATAGATTGAGCACTCAGAGAGACCTGATTGTCATTTGAGAAGCTGTAATGCTTCAAACTCTGTTTCTCAGAGGTTCAAGCCTGTAATTAGAGAACTCTGAGCAATCAACCAATTGAGCTCTCTAAGAGAGAATATGAGAGGTCAGGTCAGTCTATGAAACCCAGTAAATGCCTTAAATATCAGTTTTAAAACCTTGAAATTTCAAGTATGGTATCTCAAAGTGAAATTTTATGTCTGGGCAATAAAGAGAAACCAAGTAAATTCCATGATAATGGACTTTCTGTAAATTCCTGAAAATTGGGTTTTAGAAATCCAAGAGAAATCATCCTAATGGTTATAGTTACCCTGAGAGAAATTCCATTTTCCTCAATGAACTGTCATGAGACTGGAAGAAAATTTTAGGAAAATAAAATCAAGGTTTTTTACCCTGAGATTCTCTCTCCTACCAAGTGTGGTAGGGGTGTAGGGGGAAGAGAAAAAAAGAAAGACATGTAGAAAATAAGCATTTATATTAACTATACTTGAACACAGGTGTATAAAGCTGGCATTTTGGGAAGGATACCTTGTCAGTCACTAGAAGTTGAATTTCAGAAAGCTTCACCTATGTCTTTGTTCTGGCTAGTCCTAGAAAAACCATGAAAAATATGTCTCCCATTTTAGGCTTTTAATCTATTCTACCCTTTCCCATTAAGGTAGTAGCAGCCTCCTGTTCTGACCACATCTCCATCAAGATGCTAATAGCTAAGAAAAGTTTGACCACTACATAGGACTGTCATTTCAACACATTCAACAAATTTCAATTTAACATAGTTATATATGTGATCTTTTGCTTCATTTGAACTGGAAACAAGGCTTTCAAGAAAAGCTGTGTGTGTGTGTGTGTGCGCGCGCGCTCGTGCACACACATGTGTGTGTTTTTGCATTCACAAATTCACACACATAGACTTACATGGTGATATTTCAAAAAAGCAGGTAAAAGAAGTACTTATTATGGTGCTTTTGTCAACCCTGGTGACAGCCTTCATAGTTCTGAAAGTAGTCTACATTGGAGAGATCAAAAATAAAAACAAAATATGTGATTCTGAGAGTAAAAGCTTCCTTGTTTACTTGTGAGAATGTGTTGATATCCCAAGGAAAGCTCTTTGTTTATACTGATAAATTGGCTGTCTTCTTCAGCTGAAAGAGTTCTTATTTCTGTCATTCCAATTCATGATGATGGCCAAAATTATTTGTGCTATTTTACATACACAATAGGGGTTAAGGCAGTCTCTTCAAATATTTTCAAACAACAACAATCCATTTCATCATCATTGACAAGCATGTTTAAAGCATTTATTAAATGCAGGGCATGGTACTGAATAGTTTGTAGCACTAACAACTATTCACTGAGGTGAGAGAAGCAGGTCTTGTTACTTTTGTTTGACAAATGAAAACAATATCCATTGAATCTCACGTGTTTATGTAAACTCAGGTATTAATGGGCTTACCTTATGGTTAGACCACTACCCATAGGTCAGTGACTTAGATGTCTATGAACTGTCTTAAATGAGACTTGTATTAGAACTAATTTCATGCTCCTTCAATATTTCCTATATTTTATAGTTTATATGTCAATGGGGAAGGTGCCAAATTGTATGTTTTACTTTAAAGGAATGCTTACTGTACAGTTGAAGGAGTAAAGTTCTGATCTGGAGGCATATGAGGGACTTTCAAGCTCCAAAGAGTGTAAATCCTGAAGTAGAACACAACAGATTATAAGAATTTACAATAGTGAATAAAGAGCAGTTCACAGCTGTGGGAGAAACGCAAGGTTATGTATCAACTTTGGAATTTCACAGCTCTGGGGTCAAATTTGCAGAGGCTGTAGCCCAAACTGGGTGATGGGAATGGAACATAGGAAATGTATGCCTTGGGATGTATGTGCTGCTGGAAAAATCTTATTCAGGTGGGAACCACTTCCAAATCAAACTGACCCAGAGGGTGCAGCTGGAAAGAAACCCATAAATTCTTCAGAGATTTCAGAAATTTGTGATGCTGGAAGTGACCTCAGAGATCATCTAATCTAACACCTTCTTTTTATAGAGGAAGAAACAGGTCTGAGTGAGTGGAGGCAAGGGTAAATAGGATACACAGTGAGTTAGTGGGAAAGCTGGGACAAGAGCCAAGGCCAGCACTCCTTGTCTGTGGTTCTTTCCATTCACCCTGATTCACAGACTGCTATAGACTTGTAGCCAGAAAATAACACTCTGAGCAAAGGGACTGTGCAGTTAAAAAAACAGAAACAAAACTCCATTAGAATACACAACTGTTTTTTCAGCTTTACATTCTATCTAAAATATATGCTCACCTACTCTCCATTTTCCCAGAAAGCCTGAAAAGCAAATGACTAATGTGTACCTGTGTGCAGAGGTGATTTAGTCATGAGCAGAGTACAAACATCTAGGAGTAGGACAAGAGGGCGTTCCATAACAAGGAAAACAGCAGTGCACAGCTGCAGGATAACAGAAGAGTTACAAAACATGCTTGGAATTTCACAGCTTTAAAACAAAATTCGCTTAAGCTGGGTCCCATCCTGGAACTGAGCTGAGTGTGGGAAACAACCCTGTGGGCCTACAGCTCCAAGGTGGAGAAGGCTAGGGGCTAGGAAGGGGAATACTTTCCAAAAAGCAAACAAGCATCTGCTTTTGCAGTGTTTGGTATTTTACCAGTCAGACCAATAAAAATGTCTTTTTATTTGTGTTTTTCTATTTGTTTGTTTGTTTGTTTTGGTAAATTGATTCCAGGTAGGGAGCAATATAAACAATAAGAAAGCCAACCTGCAAGAGTGATTCAAACTTCATCAAGGCAACCTGGGTGCAGGAACTTCCTTATTATTGTAATTGTTTTTGATATTGCAGACTGAGCACAGAAGCATCTTACCACTGAGCTAGATCTCCAACTTTTCTAAAATTTATTTTGAAACAGGGTGTCACTAAATTGCTGAGGCTGGCCTTGACCTAGCGATCCTCCTGCCTCAGGCTTCCAACTAGCTAGGATTGCAAGCATAAGACAATGTGCCTGGCTAGGTGCAGGTGCTACTGAACATCCTTTCAGTACTCCAGTGAATCTTTAATCAATTCATTGTACTGTATATTTTTCTTGCTCTTTCCATCAACACAAATTCCCTTTGTTAGCTAACCAGGAGTGCTCTCTTTTAAAACATTCTAGTGTCAATCCCAATCAAAATAGCAAGGACATTCTTCACAGAAATATAAAAAAAGTTCTTAGATTCACTTGGAAGAATAAGAGGCCTGGAATAGTCATAGTAGTACTAAGCAAAAAAAAGTGAACAAAGCAGGAGACATCACAATACCTGATCTGAAATTATTATATTACAGCATTGTGGTAACAAAAGCAGCATGGTATTGATATCAAAATAGGCACAAAGACCAATGGAATAGAATAGAAGATTCTGAGACAATCCGACAAATCTTTAAACATATGATCAAATATAACATGGAGGTATGACAGTCTATTCAACAAATAGTGCTGAACAAACTGGACAATCATGTACAGGAAGCTGAGATTAGATTCTTATCTTCCAACTTGCACAAAAATCAAATCAAAATGTATCAAAGACTTAGGAATTCAACTAGATATACTCCTGATAGACGAAAAATTAGGAGCAACACTCCCATGTGTGGGAGTTGCCAAAAACTTCCTCAACAAGACTCCCAAAGCAAAAAAAATTAAAATCAAGAATTAATGAGTAGGATGCCATTAAATCAAAAAGCATTTGCTCAGCCAAGGAATCTGTCAAAACTGTCAAGAAAGAACCCACAGAATGGGAGATAATCATGGCCTGTGATTCCTCTGACAGTGGACTAATATCCAAAATTTTAAAAATACTCAAAAAACTTAATATCAAACACACAAACAATCCAGGACTGGAGTGGTAGCTCAGTGGTTATGGTACTTGCCTGGCATGTACAAACACTCAAGTTTGAACCCCTGCACCATGTACACAACGAACTTTCAGAGCAACGAAAGCCACATGAAAAACTAAATGAAATTAATTTTGTCTTTCTCTGTCTCTCTCACTGTACCTCTCTCATAAACACACACACACACACATACACAATCTAATGAACAAATGGGCCAGAGATCTAAACAGAAATTTCTCCACAAAGGAAATTGAGGAAGCCAATGAGTACATGAGAAAGTGTTCTAAATCACTAATAATCAGAGAATTGCAAATCAAAACTACATTAATATTTCACGTCACTCCAGTCAGACTGACAAAAACAAAGAATATAAACAGTTACAAATGCTGGAGGGGTTGTGGGGAGATAGGAATACTAGCACACTGTTGGTGGAACTGCAAACTTGTACAGCAGCTCTGGAAAGCAGTGTGGAGAATCCTGAAAAAATTAGGGATGGATTCACTGCACAAACCAGCTATCCTTCTCCTGGGTATCTTCTCAGAGGAATTAGAATCAGCACATTACAGTGACACAGAAAAATTGATGTCCATAGCAACTGAATTTACAATAGCTAAATTATGGAATCAACTCAGATGCCCCTCACTGGATGATTGAATCCAAAAACTGTG
>PVKS010046915.1:0-13064 GCA_004027875.1 Aplodontia rufa | reverse complement strand
TCTTCTTCTTTTTTTTTTTTTTTTGAGACAGTCTTGCTAATTTTCTTAGGGCCTCACTAAATTGCTAAGGCTGGCTTTTAACTTGCAATCCTCCTGCATCAGCCTCTCAAGTTGCTGGTATTACAGGTGTGCACCACCAACCCCATCTCATGGGTTGATTTTTAAATCAACATTCTATTCGTCTATCTCTTCAGACAAACTGTAAGCCATATTCATATAAGGGCTAGAAAACTATAGTTTGTTAATTCTTGTACCTCCAAGTGCCCTACACATAGCCCTAGTAATCAGAGTTGTTTTCCCAAATGCTGAGGATACAATGCACATGGTAGAGCACTTGCCTAGCATGCATGAGGCCCTGGGTTGAATCCCCAGCAGAGAAAGAGTCAGAGGGGGAGAGAGGAGAGAGACATATATACACACATGCACACACAACAAAAAAAACCAAAGTTGGTTTGTAAGACCAGAGAAGCCCATTTTCATCCACTTTCCTTCTGGACTTTCTTGCCAGCACTAACAGTGTGCATTATGAGAAGCAGGTACACATAATAACTGTATCATAACAAACAAGTAAACAGAAACAATATATTTAATACATTTTAATTTTACAGAAAAGACAGAAGGAGAGCTAAGGTAAAGGCAAAAGAAAGTATATCTGACACATAGGTCAAAGTATGACAAAGACTGGGAGAAAAAATTTAGGCTATTTGCATTACATATACTAGATATATGTGTAACATATATGTACCCATACATGTGTGTGCATGCATATGTTAGATATGTATGTCTCAGAAATCCTTACATTTAATACTCAAGATTAAGAATGGAAGCTTCATTTGTCATGCTGTACAGAGCCATAGCATAAAAGGAGGTACTATATTCATGAGTCAAAGTTGACTTGGAAACTAACAGCCTACTTTTCACTAAGTAACATCCACCCAGAAATTCTTTTGTTTTTAAGCTTCAGAAATTCACTGTAACTCAAGGAAACTCATTAGAACAGCATTTCGGGGCTGGAGCAGTGGGTCGGCAGTTAAGATGCTTGGCTGGCATGCACGAGGACCTGGGTTCAAACCCCAGCACCAAGTACACAACTAAGTGTCGAGCAATGAAAGCCACATGAAAAACTAAATAAAATTGATTCTCTTTCTCTCTCACTGTTCCTCTATCTCTTTAAAAGAAGAAAAAAAGAATAGCATTTCAATAGGGAGCTTTCCATTTGTTTAATCTCAAACTGCAGTAATACTTAACAAGGTATGCAAGGTACTAAATTTATTTTGATTACATTTATTATTTTAAATTCTTAATCATCCTTAATCAGGAACCAATAGAATTCAGACAATGTTTTCAGGATTTACTGGCAGAGAGATCTTTGGATAACTATCATCAACATAAAAATAATCCAAATATTCAGTTTCAAGAATGGAAAAGTCAATGCATTGATCTAAAACACCAAAACATATTAAATGTCAAGAATCCTTAAACACAAAAGGTAGCTTGCATTTTGTACAAGAGAAAATAAAAAGCAAATATAAAAATACATCACTTTTATGTACACACATATTACCACTGATATATGATAAATGAATTCAAGAGTCTAAATGTTTTAAGTTAAATTGCTAAGATCATTTCAGACACAATTATGTCACTATAAAAATCAAATTACATCCAAAATAACATGAGATTAAACATTAATACTCAGGCTCAATACATCATAATAGAAAAATATTTAACCTAATGTTTTAAATTGTTGAGAGTTTTAACACTAGTCATATTAGTTTTACAGTAAAAACTCACTTAGCAACAGATATGCAAACTTGAAATAACTTTCCTGAATAATTTGTGATTATTATCACAAATGATCTGTAAGATTCATTTTAAAGCTGCTCAAAGGTGATCACTTAACTATAGCAAGTAATCATAATCATGTACTTTAGTCCCAAGCTCCAGTCCAGAATCAAACATCTACTCCATTTCAAAATCTGGGATTCAAATCTATCAATTAATGTAAGTTACTGAGCCTACATGAAAAATACTAAAGAAAATTCCTTCTTGCTCATAAGTATTTGAATGTGGATTAAATCTGTCAAGTACCTTGCTTTCTTCTTCCCATTCTATCACCTCTTTTCTCTTCCCATTAGGCAGGTTTTACCTATACATAGGTTGGCTAAAGAAACAGTATGTAATTGGAAAAAGCTAATGATTACTTACCAGGATCAAGCTTATCCAAAAGTCATCTCTTTTTCTGGGTTCACATATCAATTCTACTTCATTAAGAGTCATCATCATAACCAGAGTTTGAATTATACGCCCATGTGTATAGAGGACTGAATTAGTTTTAAACACTTTAAGCATATACAGATATTTTTCTAGTAAAAACCATGTACTTGCCTTGTGTCTGCATTTAAGTACAACTCCATAGGCTCCTATAAAAAAAAGGAAGTAAACAATCAGGGGCATGTATAGAAACTACAAGTCTTCAAGAAATTAAAGTCTGCTATATTTATACTGCTTATCAGGATATATTAATCAGACCTAAAATCACAATATAATAGAGTAATAATAATGAGCTACATACAAATACAGCATAGGTGTCTTATATTTTTATAAACCTCTCAAATCTTTCTCTTATAATTTTATTTAAGATATTTTAAAATTAAAGCTTAAACATTTTCAGAGATAAGATTGGAACATAAGAACTTTATGAGTGCATGAAAATTAACTCCAAAGGTTCTAGGGAATTTTAAAACTTGAAAGTTAATAGCTTCCCAACAGTAAGCTCAAGCACAGAGTATGCCCAAATATACTATTTGTCCTAGGAGTCATTGAATCTCTCCTGACTGGCAAAATAGTATAGGTCAGGCCTGGGAGTGTAGCTCAGTGGTAGAACACTTAACTAGCATGCACAGGCCCAAGGTTCCATCTCTAGCACCACACACACACTACACACAAAAACACTGCAGGCCTCAGCATTCCAATTAATAAACTAGTGGGAGTTACTATTTTTTTTTTGCCAGTCAACTTAAGGGCAGAGGCCACTCCTACTCCCACTTTCTTTCAAGTATTTTGATGAGGTTTTTTCTGACATTTGGGTGACTAAATCTATTATCTAGGCAATAAATTTATTTTCTCAGAGGCAGAAAACAGAAATAGTACCTTGCCAACAAGGTAAACAGGAAACTGAGGTTAAAGTTATAATGTGAAAGATCTAATAAAGAATCAATATGTAGTCAGGTGCAGTAGTGCACACCTGTAGTCCCAGTGACTCCGGAGTAGAGTCTTGACTCTGGATTGCAAGCTCAAGGCCAGCCTTAGAAGTTTAGCAAGGTTCTCAGCAACTCAGTGAGATATGTCTCAAAATTAAAAATTAAAAAAGGACTGGAGATGTGGCAATGTGGCAAAACCTGTATACAACAATGAGAAGGCGGCTTCCAGCAGATGAAACTGGGAAATGTATCTCCAACAGAAGGTAGGGGACCTAAAGTCTCCCTCGTTTTGGAGATGGATGAATCTTATCAGAGTTAAGAAACCAGCTGGGGGGGGGGGGCGGGGCTGGAGCAGTGGCTCAGAGGTTGGAGCACGTGCCGTGCGAGCATCCGGGTTCAACCCCAGCACCACATACACAACTAAGTGTCAGAGAAACAAAGGCCAGATGGAAAAAAATAAAATTGGTTCTTTCTTTCTCTCTCCCTCTCTCTTTAAAAAACAAAAGGAAAGAAAAAGAAACCAGCAAGGAGAACCAAATTAACTTGACCATACCAGGCATCATCTAATTCTCACTCAACTGCCCATGCCAGGTACTTCTGTGAGGTGGAAATGTGCTCTCTAGGCTATAGAAGTGCAGAGTTTGTTTGACAGATTTTTACATACGTCATATATACGTATTTCTTAGCCAAAAAAAAACTCTGATGTAGTTTACAAAGAAAAAATATGTATAGCAACCTATTTATATAACTTAACATATTCTAACTTACATAACAGTCTAACAATTCTGGTTAATCTGAGCCAATACTTGGGGAGATTATAACCTATGGTGTACTGAGAAAAACAAGGTTATGATCCTGAAAAACTTGGGCCCAGAATGTAAAACATTCCAATCTTATTACATCATATTGCTGACCTTCTCCATTCAGTAGCTTGATTGCCTAAATCTATAATTGTAATATCACTGAAAAATAAAATTTTAAAAGGTAGCTGTTATAAAACACATTATAGGAGACTGAAAATTAATTTTAATTATATGATTAATATCAACAAAGAAATGGAAAATCAGCTGACTAGTGAAGGAAGAAAAATCCATTCTTTTTACACATTTTTCAACTTCAAATCTTGAAACAAGTACCTAATTATTACACTTAAATTTGTTTCTATTTATTTAAAAAGGATTTACCAATTTAATATTAAAATCTTGAACAGCTTTGCTGTTCATGTAAATTTTTAAAACATTTTTTGAAATTCAAATTTGAAAAATTTGAAATATGGGGCTGGAGCAGTGACTTGGTGGTTACGTTGCTTGCCTGTCATGTGCAAGGACACAGATTCAAACCCCAACACCATGTACACAACAAAGTGTTGGAGCAACAAAAGCCACATGAAAAACTAAATAAAATTGATTCTCTCTCTCTCTCTCACTCTCTCACTGTCCATTTCTCCCTTAAAAAAAAAAGAAAAATTTTTAAGAGAGAGGGACAGTGAGAGAGACAGAAAGAGAGAAACAACTTTATTTAGTTTTTCACATGGCCTTAGTTGCTCCAACACTTAGTTGTGTACGTGGTGCTGGGGTTTGAACCCAGGTCATCGTGCTTGCCAGGCAAGCACCAAAACCGCTGAGCCACCGCTCCAGCCCCCAAAAAACAAATTTTTGAAATATGAAATTTCTGTAACGTTTGCTTTAAAGATATACATGCTAAGAAACAATAATCATGTATCTCCTTATAGCAAAATCATTTATCAAAATTTCCATAAAGTTATATCTAAGTTAAGAGCAGGAATTACTAAGCAAGAAAAAATCAGGAAGAAATGATGATTTTTTTCTAGGAGTCAGCTTATGAAAAATGAATTACCAAACTTTATCAACTCAGTAGTAATGTCACTGGTTAGAAGAATTATTTTATGTTCTGCTAGGAAAGAAAAAGTACTATTAATTAAACCATGATGTACAACTGATTACAGAACACATCCTGATTTCAAAGATGTTAAAATATGACCAAACTGCATGCCTGAAAATTTATAAAATGTGATTTGTCATTCTCAAAGGAACAGAAGCTATTAATTTATTTACCATGTATTAAGTCCAACATTTACAAATACATTTAAGTTATTCAAAATAAGCTTAGTTGATATGAAAAGAAAATGTAGCAAATATATATATAGTCCATGTATACATAACAAATATATATATAGTCTATACATATATAAGAAATATATATGTAGACTAAGGAAACTACAATTGCTATAGAAATGAATGAAATGAAAGCCATCTGAAGAAATTTCTGATTTATTAAACTTTAAAGGGTTTTAAAATTGTATTGACTTTTTTTTTTTTTGCAGGTTTGAGAATTGAACTCGGGGCCTTGCACAACGTGCTAGGCATGCGCTCCGCCACTGAGCTAAATCCCCAACCCCCTGTAATGACTTTTAATTGAAGGGTAAAACCAGAATCATTTAAAAGTAATTTTATTTTTAATATTTTACTCTTAGGTATATACCTGAATTAACAGAGGTTAAATTAACAGGATCTGAATTTGAATTTGTAAATTTTTTAATGGTAGGTATGTTGCTCAAAAATTCAAGAATGCAAAAAGAAAATCAAGGAATGCAAAAATTCCAACTTACCTTCACCTACAACCCCAAGGATCTCAAATTTATTCATCACATTACCAATGTTAGGAATCTTCATGAAGACAAACTCCTCTTCTGATGTAAGCCACAGAACATGGCACCAAAAAAGAAATTTCCAAGAAAGTTATGCAGTAAGTAGAAGAAATAATGTTCACAGGAAAACAATTCTCAATGGTTGGCAGGAACTTTTATATATTATTTCCAATAATGAAGCATTAAATGAGTTCCTGAAACAACAAACACAATAAAAAGTCATTAGTTTTATATTACAGTACTCTATTAAGTATCCTACACCTTTATGTATAGTATTTTTTAAAATCCATGTTAATGTTTCATATGCTAAAAAAAGAAGAAACAATAATAAGGAAGAACCCAAAATGGAATGAACCTCACAGTATTCAAAGGAATAACATAAGCACACTAAAGGACATCAGGGAGAAAGAATTAGCCCCAGGTAACTTTTGAAAACAGTATCAACTATCCTCAAACTAAAACTCAAAGAAAAATGAACAAATATTGTACTCCACCAGTTAAATATTTGTTTTTATTATAGTAATATGAAACCTCTTTGTCAATATTCTAGGATTGAGTAAATAAGTAAATACATTGTAGATAATGAGATCTTGGTTTCTTATTCTTAAAAAGGAGCTACAAATATGAAGAGGGGAAAGTATTGGAGTTGAAGTTAATGATATAAGCTCAGTTTTTAATATCTAGAGCTGCAGGGGAATGTGCCAGCAGACTGCCTTCAGTCTTCATCTGCAACATGGATTCTTACTAGTTCTATAGCAGATGATCTTCAACTCAAACTGGAACATGAGCTTTTCTGGGTCCAACCTATTGGCTCAGATTTTGGACTTGGACTTGCCAACCCCATAAGCGAGTATAAGTGAAATGATGATAAATTCATCCCCTACATTCTGGAAAAAGATAAATTCATATATATACATACATATGTATATATATACACATATAATATATAATAATACTATATATGTATATACATATATATTCTTATATGCATATTCAAGTGCAGAGATATATATATTATATATATTCCATTTCTCTGTGAAACCCTAATAGTCAATAAAATTTCTCACTAACAGAAAAAAAGCATCTAGAGTTGTAGATGTAACTGGTTATTATAAACTCATACACATATATATTTCCTAGCTTTGTTCCTTGAGAAGGCCTAGAAACAATGACACCCCAATGACCATCAGCTCTAATAAAAGGACCCAGGGTTCCTTGGAGAAATGGCTGATCCCAATGCAAGGTCGAGAAAAGTACAGTATCATCCTAGGATATACTTTTGTGGTGCTAGAAAGTAAGGAAATGCTCAAAGAACGATGATAGCATATCAAATGGACACAGAACTCTGATTAAAATGACTCCCACTGGCTAAATGGGTAATATTTGAGCAGCAAAATAAAGATATTAACAGATTATAACCTATAGAATAAAATAAATATGCACAAGTGCTTACCAACATAAATAAATAAATGGGAGATGAGGGAAAGTTCTTTCATAGAGTGTATTCCCAAATAATAAAATAGTGATAGAATTAGAAAATCACCATTTGGCAATCACTCTAGTAATAATTATTTCACGCAACTAGCATCAATATGCACTAAAACTAGTAGTTGAAAGTTTGATGGAAAATAGGGTATTATCTATTCTCAAAATATCTCCCCAAAAGGTACCTATTAATTACGAAGGGAAAAGTCATAATTTTATAGTAAAGAATCTTGCCAGATACAACCTTAATTAAGTGATCAAAGTTATCATCACCAATAAAGGAACAAACCAACACTATATATCTCTTGATAGGATTTATCACACCACAGTTCTGTGGCACTTCTGTGAGAAATGTAAAATCACAAGCCTAAGCCAAGAGACACTCTACTTACTAAATAATTGTCCTGTATTCTTTAAAAACATTGACTCTCTGTTCTAGATCAAAGAAGATTTAAAACTCATGATAAGTAAACACAATGCATGATCCTGGATTAGATCCCAAGCAAGAAAAAAAAATAATCATTTTTATTATAAAAGACAACTGACAAAATTAAAATGTCTGCAGATTTGGTATTTTGACAATAATGTTATAGCTATAGAAAACAATGGTCTTGTTTTTAAGAAAGAGGACCAAAGCTTTTAAGAAATAGGACCAAAGCTTTTAGAAATAATGGAGCACCATATTCACAACTTAAATCATTCAGAAAAAAAAAAAGTATGTATGGATGGGATAAGAGAGAAAAAAATAAAATACAGCAAATACAGTAAAATGTTAACATTTGGAGAATGTGGGCCAACACTATAAAATGAAATTCTTTGTGCTATTTTTACAGTTTTCAACTAAATCTGAAATATTTTCTTTCTTTTTTTTTTTAATATCAGGGATTGAACTCAGGGGCGCTTAACCACTGAGCCACATCCCTAAGCTTACACTGAGACAACGTCTTGCTAAGATGCTCAGGGCCTTGCTAAGTTGCTGAGGCTAGCTTTGAACTTGCAATCCTACTGCCTCAGCCTCCCCAGTCACTGGGATTAAAAGCATGTGCCACTGCACCCAGCTTAAATCTGAAATATTTTTATTTCTTTTAAAGATAGAGGGAAAGTGAGGGACAGAAATAGAGACAGAGAGAAAGAGAATGAATATCAATTTTATTTAGCTTTTCATGTGGCTTTCATTGCCCCGAGACATTGTTGTGTACATGGTGGTGGGGTTCAAACTTGCATACTTACGCATGCCAGGCAAGCACTGTAACCACTGAGCTACCACTCCAGCCCTTAAATCTGAAATATTTTCAAAATAAGTTCTTTTATTTAAAAAAAAAAAACTATCCTTGGGGCTGGAGCAGTGGCTAAGTGGTTACAGCATTTGCCTGGCATGCACAATGATATGGGTTCGAACCCCAGAACCATGTACACAATGAAGCGTCAGAGCAATGAAAACCAGATGAGAAACTAAATAAAATTGAATCTCTGTTTCTCTCTCTTAAAAAAAATACACACACACACACACAGAAAAAGAAGAGAGAGAGAGAGAGAGAGAGAGAGAGAGAGAGAAAAGCAGAGAATATACATCACTTTTTTCCTATAAGGAGAAAAGAAAGAAGAAGAAAAAGGATTGGCTTTAAGAGTAGGATCTGGAAGGATGAGGCCCTAAAACGTTCTACATCTTTAGCAATCAGAAATGCAAATCAAAACTTCACTGAGATTCCACCTTACTCCAGTCAGTGGCAAAAATGAAGACTATGAACAATAACAGATGCTGGAAGGGTTATGGGGAGAAAGGAACACTAACACACTGCTGGTGGACTACAAACTGGTAGAGCCACTCTGGAAAGCAATGTGGAGACTCCTCAAAAAAAAAACTAGAGATGGATCCACCATGCCACCCAGCTATCCTGCTCCTGGGTATTTTCCCAGAAGAGTTAGAATTGGCATACTATAGTAACACAGTTACATCAGTGTTTATGGCAGCTCAATTTACAATAGTTAAAACTATGGAACCAACCCAGATGACCCTCGCTGGATGAATAGAATAAAAAAACTGTGGTATATATATATATATATACAATGGAGTTCTACTCTGCTATTAGAGAGAACAATATCATGGCATTTGCAGCCAGACAGAAGGAGATGGAAAAATCATGCTGAGTGAAATATCCCAGAGACTTAAGGGCCAAAGGTTTTCTCATATGTGGAAGTTAGAGTAAAATCTAAGACAGGATGAAAGTTAGCTAAGTTTATGTAACAAACTCACCATACTTGAAATTTCACATAAGCTGGGGGAACCATAACTGTGAAGGTGGTAGGAGAAGAGAGAAGAGGGAGGGATTAGGGGGGTTATCAATAGAACTGGGAACACTTGACTCCCATGAGAAGCCTAACTATAAACAGGCAGGCAGAGAAACTCAGAAATTTCAAAAAATCAATATGCATGCATATGCTCATTTCCAATTATAGCATGGGGGTATTACAGAGGAGACATGAGATCTGGGAATGGATGAAGTGGGGAGATCCTGGACTAGGATTGGGCTTAACTTATTTTGTCAATACCCATGTGTGGATGAATATGTAACAACAATTCCCTCCAATATGTAAGACTATGTCCAATAAATAAAATATATATAAATATATATTGAGGGTTATAACAGAGCTGTGGAAATTAAGACAGGGTGGTTTGGGCACAAAGGTTAACAAATCAGCCAGCTTATCAGATGGGTGAGCCCAGAATAAATCATACTTTAATATCCGTATATGACTTCTTACAATCTTGACAGAAGTCACACTAACTTTCTGGATAAGTCAGACCATTACTTCTCATTCAAAACCCTCTAATGGCCTCCTATATTGAGAGTAAAAGTCCAGGCTGGAGCGGTGGCTCAGCGATTACAGCACTTGCCTGGCATGCACAAAGACATGGGTTCAAACCCTAGTACCACATACACAATGAAGTGTCAGAGCAACCAAAGGCACATGAAAAACTATACTCCCCCCCCATCACTGTCTGTCTGTCTCTCTCTCTCTCTCTCTCTTAAAAAAAAAGTCAAAGTCCACCTAAGCCACTGGCCTTGCCCTCCTGTCCTCTGTTATCTCCTACTAGTCTCTCCCTGGGCTCCCTTTGTCCAAACTACACTGATCTCTTCTTTCTAACCTTATTTCAGAAAACTTTAGATCTGTGGTATCACAATTTTTTAAAGGATCACTCTGATATTTACAGAAAATGATGTTACAATTTGAGAATAAGCAAGTATTTCTTCTATTCATTCATTAAATAATCCCTGATTTTCTCCCATGTTTCAGGGAATAAGTAAGACGGATATGCACAAGAGTGGTCAATGAGGTAAGCAAGGCCCTTGCCCTTGTGGAACTTTACATTTTGCTGAAGGAGAAAAAAAATACAAGATTATTAGCAAATACTAATACATGTTATGAAGATTAGGAAAAAAGATTGATTATTTGTAGAGGGAGGGCTACTCTAAAAAGGTGACCTTTGAAATCACAGTGATAAGAAGGAATCAGCCACATGAAGATGCATATCAGTCATGTTCTAGGTTAAAAATGCTCAGGGTGCTTCTGAGGAATCATTCTTTTATTTTCTATGGATGCTTTGGAAGAACACTCTGCAAACATTTAAATATTCTATTCTCTGCCAATGATGGTATGACTCATTTCAAAAGAAACGAGATAAAAATTAAAATCATTCCTACTATGACCCAGCACCCCCAAAATTCTGTGTATAAGTATACTTAAAGAGCATGTGGTTATCTAGTTTTTGTGGAAATCAAAAAGTAGTAATAGAAACTGGGAATCAAAATTTCAATCTGTGAGTGAATACATACCATAGGTGTCAAGAACAGTCTTTTAACTACCAGTATTCATTTTATGCCAAATTGGCTTTAGCTGCAATTTTATATGAATAACACTGATTAATCTTTAAAAGAAAAAAAGGAACAGTATAACAACTGAGACACTTTAGCTTCTGGTAACAGCAAATTATGTAATGTGGATAAAATGTCCTCTTGAGGACAAATACAAATGCTGGAGAAAATACTTAAAAGCTCTGAACATAAGATTGTGAAGATTGACCTGGCTAAAATCAAGGCAAAAGAATAGAAGCCAGAGAGGTAATACAAACCACCCCAAACTGTTATTTTTCCCTTTTGATATGTGAAGATCTAGAAAAAATAAAATAAAAGCAGGCTGCTCTTGAAACCCTTACAGATTCAGGAACACAAATATCAAAAACAAGAGTGTTTCAAAAGGAGAAAGTATGATAAATCACTACACATTTGAAGCCAAAACCCCAAAGAGCTACACTCCCAGAAAAGGGAAAAACAACAAAATCAGACTCGAGTTGTAATTTTAAGTCACCTGGGTGATCTTGATAAAATCTCTGAAAGTACCTTGGATTAAGGTGGTTCCACATTCAGATTTCAGATTTGGAAGGGACGCTAGTTGTCTGGGTGAAACAAAAGTTTAACAAAGAAATTCTCTACAGAAAGATGACATAGACCTAAGTCTCATAATATTGCTATAGATGATTTCTCATTTACAGTGTCCAATACATAATCAAGGATGGTCAGATACCACAAATAAGAACCAACAGAGGGGCTGGAGCAGTGGCTTGACAGTTATGGCACTTGCCTGGCATGTGCAAGGACCTGGGTTCAAACCCCAGCACCACACACACAACTAAGTATCAGAGAAATGAAACCCAGATGAAAAAATAGATAAAGTTGATTCTCTCTCTCTTAAAAAAGAAAAATAAAAGAATGGCTGGGGATGTGGTTCAGTGGTTAATTTAAGCACCCTCAGTAGCATAAAAAGAACCAATAGAAACAGAAAATGATTCAGAAAAAGACTAGTAATATTAGAATGACCAGGAAAAGCCTATAAAACTATGGGATTAAAGTAATAAAAGCCAAGGGCTGAGCATTTTGACAGAACTAAAAAGTGCAAAAAGTGAAAGACAAAATTGGAAAACTAAATTAGAATGCTAGAAAGACAGAATAACACAAAGAATTCAATGAAAGAGAAAAGTAAAAACATACAGAAGATTTTGAATGTTTTTAAAACTTCACCAAATAAACTGTCAACCAATTCAATGAAAGAGAAAAGTAAAAACATACAGAAGATTTTGAATGTTTTAAAAACTTCACCAAATAAACTATCAACTGTAACAAAAAATGACAGAATACCTTTGCCCTCAAGCACATAAATACCATTTAAACAAACTGATCATATGCTAGTCCATAATGAAATTCAAAACAAATTAGAAAGACTGAAGTCAGATGATGTTCTCTCACCACAACTAAAATACACAAGAAGTCAATCTAAGGAAATAATTACAAAATACGCATACATCTGGAAATATATGGATCCCTAAAATAATCCATTAGTGAGTCATAGATGAAATCATAATCAAAACTTTAACATTTTGTTATTTTTAAGCAATGCTTAGGGAGAAAATTAAGAATCTTATGCAGAGGGGCTGGAGAGGCAGCTCAGTGGTAGAGTACTTCTGGCATGCACAAAGTCCCAGGTTCAATATCCAGCACTGCATACATGAATAAAGGAAAAACAAAAAAAAAACAGATGAAAAAAATTAACTCTTAAAAAAACTTATGTGAATCTATCAGAAAATATAAAAAAACTGAAAATAAATGCATCAATCTTAGGTTAAAAAAAAGAATCACAAGGGGCTGCAGAGG
>PVKS010046914.1:0-13064 GCA_004027875.1 Aplodontia rufa | reverse complement strand
CATTAGAGAAGACGATATTATGGCTTTTGCAGTCAATGGATAGAGATGGAAAGAATTATGCTCAGTGAAGTATCCCAATCTCAGAGACTCAAGGGCCTAATGATATCTCTCATCTGTGGAAGCTAGAATACATTGGGAAGCAGTAGGTTAGACGGCTAACCTAACAATAACTTCAAATTGTGTGATTCTCAATGCAATATGAGGATGGCTCCCTAGGTTACTTGGAGGTGTAGGGAGGGGGATGGGGAGGTGGCAGGGTGTATGAAGAACTCCTAGGAGACTGGAGAGTGGGAATATGGAGGAACCATCTCAGAAGCAGATGTCATTCCTCCACGAGATACCATTTAACGCAAGAGTTCTTCTGGGGGAAACAGCAACAGGGGAAACCCAAGCTGGGCATCCATGATTTTGCATTACCCCTGGATAACAAAGTATATATACATTGGTTATTGATGGTTTGATGATGTTTCCCCTCAATTGTATCTCTATATACATCTAATAAAAACAAATAAAATCTAATCCACATTTATACTTTTTCAAAAAAATACATAACAAAAGAACAACAACAAAGAAACAACAGAAGGGAGACCAATAGAGTAAAAATAGGGGATCCAGAGGTAGGAAGGAGAGGAGAGCATGGGGAAGGACTGGGGAATAAAATCTACCAATTTATACTAAGCCCATGTACAAATATACTCCAATGTATCCTACTTATGTATAATTATAACTAAATATTAATAATAATATTGAGATAAGTAGAGTAGCATAAGTAGGTCAGGGGAGTGCAGGAAGATAGAAAAGGGAAGAGTACTGGGGAATGAGATTGATCAAATTATGTTATGTGCATGCACAGATATGGCATGTTTCCCACTATTATGCATAATTATAATGTTCCAATAAAAATAATGAAAAGAGGAATTAACAGTCCAGAAAATTTGAGAGACCTAAGTACACTCAGTTAGTTTGTAGCCAGTAGGCTGATGCCAATTACACTGTTCTTTACTTTTTCTTTATCTAACCCTTAAATAGGGTAATAAACCACTTATTATGAAAGGAGTAGGCATCCTTTAAGTAAAATTTTCAACCCTGAGAAGTGAAACTCAAGGTATTTCTATTTATTAGAATATCTCATTAAGTAGAATCTCTCCATCACAACCCCTCTGTTAAGCACACACTCTAACTAATCCTTTATGGTTACTGAAGCAATGATACATTTCTCATAATGTTTATGATTTTAAAGCAGAACTGTCAGTTCTATCTTTGGTCTGTAAGTCCAAACACCACATAAAGTCTGTTAACTAGTGGTTTGTAGGACAATTTCTCCAGCCATGAATTGCTCTCCACCTTTTATTGTGAAGACAGAAGTAGAATGGGGTTTGTTTGATCCTTTTTTCTGCTAATATATTTTTCACATGTGTATGCTCTGGCTAAAGTTAGCAATTTCTTACTTGGAATATCAAAAGTCAAAATATTTCTACCTCAATAATTTTATGAACTGTACTTCCTATGCTTAAGAGAAAAACAAAAACCTGACAGGGGAAAGGGAATTCTTTGAAAATGTTATTGTGTCATAAACAGGCAGTATCTTCATACTGGTATAATGTTGGCTATGATTTTAGTTTAGAGAACTGGAATGAGGAACACCTGTCTTGCTTCTGATGATTCTGGCATTTGGGAATACTGATAAATGACATGAGGTTATTAGACATGTCCTGCAAAATGGCGCTGGTGGGTTGGAACTTGAAGTTTGTTACTTGCAGAAGGGAATTGAGTTCCCCAATTGGACCTAATTATGATAGCCATGACACATAATCTTTCTGTCTTGGCATGTTTGTTTCTCAGGATCATGAACAGGGAAATTGGTTTTACATATTTGTGCGGGTGGGAAGAATTACAATGCTTTATCACTCCTTATAACAAATTTATCACCTGATAATCTGAAGGCAAGATCAAATTGCAAAAGCAGATAACTTCCTGTCTCCTAAGCATTTGGTGTTTGTTAAGCAAGAAGAATATTAATTAGAAAGTGAAAGGGAAGGTTCTCTTTTATATTCAGCATAATTCTTTGCTAGGTAAACCTCTCTCCAGTGGTCAAATCATCATATTCTGTGCCTTATACTTGACAACTTCATATTTACCAGTCGGGTCCTTCAGGACACAGTGGGAGGGAGGAAAGAGGGGAAAGGTTTCATTTTCTAATCAGTGTGTCTCTTATTTGGTTATAAAAAAATGTTAGTTCATTTCTCAGTGCCTTCAAGCTTTTCAGTCTCACTAACTAAGGGGAAAATTAAATTCCTCAAGATCTCTGCCAAATGTGGGAATGAATTATCTTGTACTCTAGGCTTTGCTGGGATTCATAGCTTAATATTAATGATAGTTATATATGATTAAATATTTATAAGTCAAATACAGTGTTAATATATTTATTCAACAAACCTATGATATACCCAAAACTCCCCACTTTATTGAATAGGAAAAAAACGTAGGAAGAAGGGTTACAGTTGTTCTTTGTACACATTTTAGTGTCTTTTGACTTTGAATACTACATAAATATATTACTTGGTTTATTAAAATTATTTTCCTTCTCTGGATTGTGACTGGAGCCTAACTGTGGCATGCACTAACTACCTTAATAGTATCTGATGTTGGTCCAATTTTACAATTTTGGAGTTTTCTAGGATTGGTTCTATAATTAACAAAGTCTCAAGGTTATACAGATCAAGTATAACATGATTATGAATCAGTAATATTTAAGCAGTATATCCTAACATATTTGGAATTTAAATTTTCTGTGCCACAGAAATTTTTATGCACTGAGATCCATCAGGAAACAAAGGAAAAGATCTGACATTGTATCTGCCCACAATAATACAACAGATATGGAGGATGCTGAGATGTTGACAGAAAGTTAGACTATGGATCAATACATGCTATCTCCTAGGTAAGGCAATATTTGATTGGAAAATAGTAAATAGAACTATGTGGCATTGGAAAAATAAAATTTCTAGCAAGATATAAAACCTGGAAATGCAGATTTTTTTTATTAAGGAGGTGAGTTGTTGTACAATCATAAATGCTTATAAAGTAACAATGTAATATGCATTTGATCAAAATCACTTCCTACCTGTCTATCGTTCCCCTAGATTATGTGTTGCTATGCCTTTGCTGGGTATAATAAATGACATTGACAACCTTTTGCCAAAGCCTGGGTTTTACTCTAGCCTTAACAAATGAAGGAAAACATTCAACCCTTGAGTCTCTGGGTTTAGCTAACATTGGTCAACAGGATTTCTTCCATTGCCATCCATTTATCTTCAAAGACACAATATTCTTGTTTCTAATAGCTGAGTAGAGCACTATTGTGTGTGTGTGTGTGTGTGTGTGTGTGTGTGTGTGTATCAGAGCTTTTGGATCCATTCATCCAGTGAGGGGTATCTGGGTTGGTTCCATTATTTAGCTATTGTAAATAGAGCTGCTAAAACATTGATTTTGCTGTATCACTGTAATATGCTCATTCTAACTCCTCTGGGAAAATAACCAGAAAAGGGGTAGCTGGTTCATATGGTGGGTCCAACCAAAAATTTTTGAGGAGTCTCCACACTGCTTTCCAGAGTGGTTGTAACAGTCTGCACATCCACCAACAGTGTGTAGTATTCCCATATCCCTGCAACCACACCAGCATCTGTTAATGTTTATATTCTTCATTTTTGCCAATCTGAATGGAGTGATATGAAATCTTAATGTAGTTTTGATTAGTAATTCTCTGATAACTAGTAATTTAGAACAATTTTTCATGTATTCATTGGCTGGCTCAATGTCCTGCATTGAGAAGTTCCCATTTTAGTCTCTGGCCCATTCATTGATTGGATTATTTGTGAGTTGGATATTAAGTTGTTTGAGTTCATTGTAAACTTTAGATATTAGTCCCCTGTCAGAGGAATCACAGACCATGATTTTCTCCCATCCTCTAGGTTATTTCTTGACAATTTTGACCAATTCCTTGGCTGAGAAAAAGCATTTTAGTTTAATGGCATCCAGCTCACTGATTCTTGACTTTAATTCTTTCACATTGGTAGTCTTGTTGAGAAAGTCGTTGCCAATTCTCATATGCTGGAAAGTTGATCCTGTTTTTTTTTATTTCTAGCTATTGTATGGAACTTAGCTTAACTCCTAGTTCCTTGTTCCATTTTGGCTTGATTTTTGTGCAAGGAATGTGAGAGATAAGGATCTAATTTCAACTTCCTGCAAATTGCTATCCAGTTTATCTAGCACCATTTGTTGAATAGTCTGTCTTTCACCGTGTTATATTTTGATCCCCATTGCCAAAGATCAGATGTTTAAAGATATTTTTGTGATTTCCTTTGTGAAGTAGAATGTGATGTATTTTGGAGGAGGATCCATGTGTTGATGAGAAGAAGGTATAGTCAGCCAATTTGGGGTGGAATATTCTGTAGATGTCTGTTAGATCCATTTGATTTATTGAGGTTTTTTTTTTTTTTTTTGGCTTGGCAATCTGTTCATTGGTAATAGAGGAGTATTAAAGTTTCCCAGTATTATCATATTGAGGTTTTTGAGTATCAGTAAATTCATTTGTAAAATAAAAAGACTCTGACTCACCATGCAAGGATTGATGTGATGATTAAATTATGTAATAAAGCAAGTATAGAACCTAAAACCTGATGGGGTTCTTGATAAATACTAAACAAGAAAGAATTGAAAATGAAATCAATTGAAAACTGTCAGACACAGTAAAACTGTTGGTGACCATTTTTTTCTGTCTCTGAATTCTTGAGTGTACCTAGGAAACAATGGATAAAGCCACAGTGATCCAAGAAAAGGTGTTACCATAGGATGATTTGATCTTGCCCCAAGCCCAGTTCTAAATCAAGGCAAAAGTCAGAAAATGTGAATCCCATCTTATAATTACAGAAGGTGCCTTTGAGCCCTAGACTTAACTCTGGCCTGGATTGGGAACAGAGGTTAGGTTGTCTCATAGATTTCCTGGAAAGAGATTCTATCACAATGTTAGGAATCCCCAACTGATCATGGGGTCGTACTAGTAGCACACTTCACTAATGGAGCAGAGAAAGAAACATCACAGGTCTCCACCCTCCCTCCACAGGAAGCAACACAAAAATCAGATCTGATTCCAAATTTCTGCTTTAACTAGAGACTCATTGTTGCACATTTACCTTGCAACTTGTATGAAAAATAAGCCTTCTTTCCCAGACACATTTCTCAGGTCACTTACAGGACCACAAGGTCAAAGCTATTTTTAACTAGATACCTGGAAAGTCCTCTTTTGCTGTGTGTCCAGTTAAGAAAATGAAGAGCTTTCTGGCTTGCAGCTATAATAATTGGAAATCCTTCAGTGCTCTTCAGAGGCTAGGGGAATTGGATACACTGTTAACATCAAAGATCATCAAATTAGTTAAAGCTTCAGATACTTTCTATTTTCTCCTTTATCTGATGAGGCCCATCCTGCATGCCAAAATCTTTGAGTTTTTATGGTGTTGGATAAAACCTACAAAAATTTTAGAAACACAAATTATATCAGTTCATTTATATTTGACTTTGTGATATATGATATTTGCACATACTTTTTTTCTTTGCTGCAGTTTTAATGTCTAGGATTTTGCTTGGATTAATGACAAAATTAGTACATCTGCTAATGAGAATCATGGGGTTATAAGACTCACAATGCTGGATTTCAGCATTCTAAATTGGTTGCAGTTAATCCACAGAGTGAACAATATACATGCAAGCAGTTTAAAGTGAACACTACTCACAAGAGGAGGGGTAGAAGTTATAAATAAGCCTTTCATCGTCTGTAAATACTCTCCTATCCCTTATTTTGAGGTACTAAAAATACTTTTCATTTTGATGCTATTCATTTTCCAGGCTGATTCTTGCTTTCTTTTGCCCTCTTTCTGGGACTGCTATATCTAGGATCAGGGAATATTTGCTAAGGCTCTCTGATTTTTTCTTTCTTTCTGAAAGTATCCTCCTGCCTTTTTCCATGCTCTTTAACCACTCAGTCCAGCTGGCCTTCTAAGTGGGACAAATGACCTCAGAAAATATTCTGTGCTTCATTGAGAGAGTTGCTAAATAATATAGGACACAGAAGTCCTGAAGCCATATAAAGTGAGGACTTAATGGCTAAGCTTCATATAGCAGCTGTGCTCTAGCCAAGCAGAGAAACAGCTTCTTGGTAGTGACTCCTTCATAGAATGGATATTAGTCCCTTTCTCATTCTAATCTGCTACAAGGATTCCTTCCAAATCATCCACTATGCCCCTAAGCCCCTCCCCTAGAGTACTGAGATCAAAGACATAACACTTGTTCTTACCCAGGTCACTGCTTTTCACCCCAGGAGCTCCTTCAAATAAATACAATTCAACCTCACTAAATGCTGGCCTTAAAGCACAGCTTAAATGGACCATACGATTTCTTTCCCTTTGCACTGCCTCGCAGTCTACCCTAGGCTCTCTTTCCTCTCATATATACAGGCTGCTGGTATTCTCTCTCTCTCTCCGAAGAAAAAAAATACTCTAATAGAAGTTCTATTATTCCAACATGGAATGGAATTGGAGTATGTGTGTATGTGTGTGTGTGTGTGTGTGTGTGTGTGAGAGAGAGAAAGAGAGAGATAGAGAGAGAGAGATATGCAGACACGATTTTATGTCACTGATTGTAGGGATGGGCCCTCACTCTGATAAACTGTTGGCTAATTCCTCATTCAACCTCACAAAGCAATCTTAAGTTAGAAACAGTTTTTCCTTCTTTATAAACTGCCTCCATTTCATTCCTATGGACATACATAGAGATTTTTCAAAGTTCATACATTATCTGTATCTCATCATTAGCTAATTAAGAAGGTTTAAAATTTCTATATATGGCCTACTAGAATTAATTGCAACTCAGGGCTGGAAGTTCAAGTAGGAAAGAAATATGCAGAGCCAATATAGACAGGAAATCAGGAATAAATTGTGCTGGGTTATTTTCTATCACTGTTACTTCATTTTTTCTGACTTTCCCCCATGCTACTCTTGCTTCTTGTATACTTTTCTCTTGCACAGGTGTAGAGTCTCCTGCTGTGCTGCTTCTGTCTCTGGTTGAATTCTTCATCTTCTCTCCTGGACGTACAATCCTTTCCATGCTTCTTCTAAATTTTGAGAAAGATTTGACCCCAGACCTGAGCAAGGCTACATTACAGGTCAACTCTGGGGAAATAGGTTAAGGTTCACCTACTCACATGTAACCACAGCCCATCAGGTTTATGATTAGCCCCTAGTTTTTCTTTATCTGTAAATGTGCAAGTGTATGTATGTTTGTCTGGCTCAGTCTCTTCTGTATGCTCAACTGAAGGGAGCACAGTACAGTAAGGTGGTATATAGTACACAGCTCAAGAATATAAGTTTTTACATCAGAAATGCAAGGATTTACATATTGGCCTTGATCTTTCTAGCTATTTAATGGTAGAAAAGTTACTTAAGCTCTCCTCTAAAAAGGGAGAAAATAATACAATCTCATATAGTTCTTTGAGGATTAAAATAATACATGTAAGTGGTCTGCAATCATACTTTGAATAGAGTAGGTTTTTAATAAATAGGAACTAGACAAAAAGTAAGAATCTCAATTCCATATATCCTATAATAGATAGTCTTGACCATTTTTAGAAAACCAAATAGGAAGGGGCCTCAGGGATCATGCTATTTGATCCTTTGATTTTCTTATTTGGAACTTGAGGTACAGAGGAAAAAAAAGAAGTGCCTCAGGTCATTTTGGGAGATTGTAGCAAGTACAAAGTTAACACCCAGGACTCATTAGTCCCCACTTTTTTATTCCAGTTTGGCTCTGTGATAGAGTTTCAACAACAGTTCTTCTGCATTAGTTTTCCCAAATCATTCTAATAGGGAAAGTGTGTTATAACAGCAAGCGTCATATATAAAGGCAGAAATAACACCAAGGGTAATGTGAAGGAAAGGAAAGCAGCCAAATGTTCTACATAGCAGAAGCATGTGCTGTAAAGGGAGAGAAATGGCACATACATGTGCATATTACACACACACACACACACACACACACCATCACAGAAAATACACACTCAACATAAGAACAAGTGGACAACAGAACAAAATGTCCAAAGTTATATGTTAAATATGAGTTCATGAAGTCTTCAGGAGACCTGAGAACCAAGAGAGTTTTTAAAGATGAAGACTACCTGGAAAGAAGTGAAAACTCTTGTCTTACATTTGTTCTGCTAAAACACCTTCCCAAACACTTAAGAAGAAGAGGTCACCATACATTTTATCCCATCAGAATTTGTTTTAGTCCTTAGAGATACATTTGTAAGGAAGATGGAACATATCTAAATCTTAATTTTTCTGGGCATGGGGGTATGTATCTGTAATACCAGCTACTTGGAAGGCTGAAGTGGGAGGACAGGAAGCTTGAAGGCAGTCTGGGAAACTTAGTGAGACCCTGTCTTAAATAATAAAAGGACTGGGAATGTAACTTAGAGGGAGAGTACTTATGTGAGGCCCTGGGTTCAATCCCAAACACTCACACGCGCGGGTACATACACACACACATATTGGTTTCTTCATTCTTTGACAAGAAGCTTTCCAAATATCTTCAACCTTCATGAAGTTTCCTAAATCATCATCACACACATTTACCACAAAAGTTGTTAGCACAAAAGGCTGTGGATGAGGCCATTTAGTTAAATTCATTTTGAATGCCAAAATACAGTATAAACTACCTTTGCCAACTTGTCAGTTCTGGGGATGTCCCCCGCCCCTTGGCTTACCACAGTGAGGTGTCAGACTGACCCTTAATTCGGCAGCCTTAATGGAGAACAGACAGTAGATTTCAGTAATGGATCAGTTCCTCTCCTCAACATGCTTGATCTGTAATGACAATGAATTACTGTATTTTTTAGTTCACTCAGAATAACCAAGTATGGATTTGCCTTTGATTCTGACTTTACAGATGTGAAAATCCTATTGTCTAACATCTTAGCAGGAGACTATAATGTTTCAAGTCTGCATGTGCAAAAGGGAGTTGTGCATAGATTACCCAAATGCTCATTTATTCATTGACACAGCAGGATTTCTTCCAGAAAGATGCCCTAGCCAGTCTCCTTCTCAGGCACATTCTTCGCAGGTACTAGAGAAGTGTGCTTAGCAAAGCATAGCTGCAAAACTGCCAGTTTTTCTGCATGATCCCTGCATACCTCTCATTAATGCCCTGCCACCATGTCACAGTATTTCAGGTGCTTCTTCTGCCCTGCTGTGGTGTTTCACTTAGACTCCAGACAATACCTTATGCCCAGAATGCTCTCTAATTCATGCCATGACCCAATGCCCTCTAATATTTAATTCAACAAGCTTTTATTGAATAGCTACTCTGAGGGAACCTTAGGTGTTGCTATGATTTGCTCCCCCAGGAAGGAGCATATTTTTAATCTTAAGCAATTTACACTACTAGAAAGATAGAGATCACATCATTAACAGCTTTGTATGTATTATTTGAAAGGTATCAGATATTATTGTTCAAGTAGTTAGTGTCTATGAAAGATTTTAACAAAAAACTGTCAGATTTAGAACAGGCACACTGAACACAGTGTGGAGGACAGGGGTAAAAATTATAAGCATTGCAAAGGAAATAGTTAAGGATCAAAGTCAGGAATCCTGGAGAAGTAGAGGAAATGTTCAAACTCATGCCAAATGAAAGGTCTAGACCAAGAATTGTGAAACACTGAAACTACCACAGACTCAAGCTCATGTTATATAACTCACTGACCTATAGAATGGTTTCATATTCTATTTTTTAACATGGCCATTTCAAGCCAAGTGATTATCTCATGGGTGTTCCTATATTAGGATTCTTGCATGAACAGATGAAAATGTTCATCTAGCTCATGAAGTGAGAAAACAGGGGGAAAAGGAATGGAAAGGAAAAAAGGGGCAAGGTGGGAGCAGTTTACCAGATGTGAACATATTTGGAAACACTTGTAGACACATAAGAATCTCAACCACAATTGCTGCCTTAATCAATGAAGAGGCACTTCAGACTTACTGTCTAGTTGAAAATGGCAAAAAATGACTTCAGATTCTAGAGTTGACATGTTTTCAATTTTTTCTCAATTACTCTTTCTTCCTACAAAAGCAATAGTCCTGCGTAAGGCTTATCATGAATAAATCTCTATATCTACCTACCTTGGCAAATAAGGAACATATGAAACCACTTCAGTTTCACAATCATGACTTATGATGTGTTTCAGAGGACAGTGTTGTAGTCACAGATCTTTGTTATGATCTTGTGTTACTGTTGGTGTTAGTCAGCTTTTCATCACTGTGATCAAAATGCCTGACAAGAACAACTTAGAAAAGGAAAGATTTATTTTGGTGCATAGTTTCAGAGCATTCAACCCACAATTAGCTGACAGCAGAGCAGAAACATCATGGCAGAAGGGCGTGGTGGAGGAAAGCAGCTTAGCTCACAGCAGCCAGGAAACATAGAGAAAGACAGAGGCCAGGGATAGATACAGTCCCCAAAGCTACTTACCTAGTGAGCTACTTCCTCCAGCCTTGCCCCACCTGCATATAGTTTACATTACCTCCTACTAAGTCCATTCAAATTATTTATCCGTCAATAGAATTAGTCCCTGATGAGGTCAGAGCCCTCATAGTGCAATCTTCTTACCCCTTAACATTGCTTTACTACCTAAAACATGAACCTTGGGGGTAACATGCTATATTTAAACCATAGCACTAAACTTCCATGTAAGTAGTATCAAAGTCAATAATGAATATAAGATACTAGTATATCATTGTTACTTTGAGGACTACAGTAACAATGTATTAAACACAGAGTTACTGGGCAACGGAAACTTATTTTGTCATAGTTCCACAGGTCAGACGTTCAATATAAAGGTGTTTACTACATTGGTTTCTTCTAAGAACTATGAAGGAGAATCTGTTCCACACCTTCCTCTTAGCTTATGGAAGCATGCTTTCAAATTCTGGCATTCCTTGGTTTATAGATATATTACTGGTATCCATGCCTTCATTGTCACATAGCTGTGATCTCCCTGTGCATCTATCTCTGAGCCCAAATTTCCATTTTATGTAAAGACATAGTCCCATTGGAATAAGGTATATCCTAATTATCCCATCTTCACTCAATCATCTGCAAAGAGCCTATTTCTATATAAGATCACATTCGCACTTACTGAAGGATAGAACTTCAACATCTTTTAGGAAAGCACAATTCAACCCAAAAACAGTAACTGTCCATGTATTCTCACTTATAATTCAGGCAAACTCACTTGGTCAGGTGGAAAAATGCCATTTATGGATGGAAACAAAATCATGAGTTCCTTATTCTACAAATGAGTATATACTTATTTTCAGAATGAATATAAACTTCAAGTAGACCTATAATTTGGACACTTATTCATATTGAATAGTTATTTATATAATTTCTATTTTAACTATAACAAAATAAAATTTAGAATAGGTTAGCAATCAGTTATAAACTTATGAAAGTAAATTTGGTCACTAAAACATACTTTATATTATACTATATTGTAACGTTAACTGAGAACTTTCCTGAACATGAAAATCTGAAGCAAAGGAGATAAGGAAGTTCACCTCATGGTTATCTGGGATTCCTGTAGAGTACAGGAAATGCAACTACTAGTCCAGCCCTAGCATCCCACTGGACACAGATATCTCACCTGAAATTAGGTAGCAAAACACAATTCATTATTCCATCACAGACTGTCCCATTTAAACAGTCACGGCTATCTACCTCCTACAGAAGCAACTAGATGACTTATCCTTTCCATCCCACTATTACCTTATTTCTGTCTACATCCATTGTCTTATGCTCTCCCCAAATACTTGGTAGTCATCATAAATAAAATGTTATAGAGAAGCATGAAAATAAAACAAAAGAGGTATGACAGATACAGAGTGCAGAGAATTGTGAAATCATCCTAAAAATTATAGATGTTACTGAGGAAGATATTAGAAGCAATAGTCAATGACATGACTATTTTTTTTAAGAAGGCGTTTATAAGAGACCTGTGATTAGACATATCCTGATAAAAAAAGTAGTTAGTATTAGGAGGACAGAGAGAAATCTGTGCAAATATGCATGGAGAAGAACAAAAGAGGTCATCTATAAAGGTAAAAAATGTTAGGTGGCTTCAAACATCTCAGATACATAATATGTTCCAAAAGACAACAAATGGAGCAATCTCAACATATTTTTGAGGGGAAATATTGTTAACTAAGAATCATACACTAAGACAAATTGTTTTTCACGTGTAATAGAGCAAACCATCTCTGATAGTCAAAGGTTCATAGGACAGCTGGAAAGATGGCTCATAGTTACAGTGCTTGCTTGGCATGTGCAAGAACCTGTATTCGATTCTCAGCAGCACATGTACAACTAAGTGGAGGAAAAATAAAAAATAGATGAAAAAATAAAATTAGCATCCTCTCTCTGTCTCTCTTTAAAAAAGGCTCATAAGACACTACAAGGCACAATTGTACAAACATATATAATTACGTAAAATATATATTGTACCAGATGATCACTTACCACATTATAAATAAATATTTAAGATTCTGAAACAGAAAAGTAATTTTATGAAAAAAATGTCTTTGAGACTGTAAGCAAATACCTGAGGTCCTTTCACTAATATTAATGATGCAGTAAATAAATGGTAGAAAAAACTAAAAACGGTTTGGAAAATACTTGTGTTAGAATCTCAAATATATCATTGTATAATTGGTTGCAAAGTCAGTAATATGGCTCTAACTTTTTTATATTCATAACTATATTTGTATTTGTTATTAAACTAGGCTAAAGTACTTGAAACTGATTACTATCCCTGAAATAATCATGAACTTTAGTTTCCAAAATAAAGATGAGAAAAATGATATCTACATAATACTTTACAATCAAAAAAATAAGATTTATAAATATATAGAGCAGCACAACACATTTTTAATTGTCCCAACTCAGCTAAAATGCATGCTTCAATT
>PVKS010046913.1:0-13063 GCA_004027875.1 Aplodontia rufa | reverse complement strand
AAGTCTGAGTCTTGGTGTGGAAAGCAGTACTTGGTTGTCCCACCACAGCTTTCTCATAGTGGGACTGTCAGGGAAGTCTTGACTGGGGAGTATGATTTGTTTACCTATCAGGCGTAAACTTCCAGGCACTCAGTTCATTTTGGGCTTGTTCCAGTTGTCTTTAGTCTGTTCCAGTTCGCCTTTCATTTTTAGGAAAAACAAGTTGATCGCTGGTTCTCTATTGATCTCAGTTGGGCAACGCTCGGCCGCTGGACTTGCTGGAGGTACTGGATCTGAGTAGTACACTCTTGCATCTCTTGTTCCTCCGTTGCCAGTCGCATTACGAGGGTGTTTTCCCTGCGAGCAGACTCTTGCTGTTGTTGCTTTAGTTTTTCTTCAGCCTCCCTTAGCCAGTTACATCATTCGAGTTAAGATCCGTGTACTTGCCCTCCAAAGCTTGAACGTATGCCTCATATTGCTTCCACCTTAGAATTAACTCATCTCGTGCCGTAACTTTGAAGTCTGTTTCACTCAGTCGAACGTTTTTTGGAAGAGGTGCTTTGTTGGTCATGTTGAATCCTCTCCAGGCCCCGCCGCGCTCCTCCCACTGCAGCCGGGCGCTCCCCTTTATTTGCGGGTTTCGCTGCCACCGTGATTTTTCTTCTTTAGATTATTGTTATTGATGGATTATGTTGATCTTTGAACCAGTCTTGCATATCTACAATAAATCGCACTTGGTTGTATTGTATACATTAATGAGTAAATTTTTTTCTATTCATTGTTGGGTTTGGTTTGCCAGTGTGTCATTGAGGATTTTTGTATCCACGACTATAAAAGATGTTGGTCTGTAATTTTTCTTTCTTGTTGTTTTTGTCTGGTTTTGATATTATACTAAGGAGGGCCTCATAAAATGAGATGAAACTGCTCCTCCTGCTTCTAATTTCTCTAAGGGATTATAGAGAATTGGTATTATTACTTTCTTAAATGCTTAGTAGTGCTCACTAGTGGGCCTATCTGGCCTGTTGCTTTCTCTTTTGGAAGATTATAAATTGATAATTCAATTTATTAGTATATGCTGGTCTACCCAATCATCTATTTCTCCTAATGTGAGTTTTGCTGGAGTGCTCTTTCAAGAGGTTGACACATTTCTCCTAACGTAATAACTTTAGGAAGGAGCATAAAGTTGTTCATAGTCCTGTATTATCCTTTTTAGTGTCCATGTGGTCTTTAATGAGGCTTCTCTTTCATTTCTGGTGTTAGGGATCTGCATCTTTTTTTTTTTTTTTCCATTGGCTACCTGGGCTAAAGTTCTATATATTTAATTGATCTTTTCAAACAACTAACTTTTGATTCCATTGAGTTTCTCTATGAGAAATTTTTCATTTTCGGTTTTATTGACTACTGCTCTATTATTATTTCTTTTGTTCTATTTATTTGGATTTAATCGACTCTTCCTGATTTTCTAAGGTGGAAGCTTAGATAACTGATTTTAGTTCTCCTTTTCTAATATGAATTCAGTGCTGTAAATTCCCTCTAAGCACTACTTTTACTGCCCCCCATACTTTTTGATAAGTTGCATTTTCATCTTTATTTAGTTCATATTTTGTTTTGGAGCTTCTTAATTGACACATGAGCTACTTAGAAGTATGTTGCTTATCCCCAAATATTTGAGAATATTCTAGATATCTTTCTGTTATTGATTTCTAGTTGAATTTCACTGTGGTCTGAAAGCACACATTGTACGACTTCTATTCTTTTAACATTGTTAATGTATGTTTCATGGCCCAGACTGTGGTCTGTTTAGGCAACTATTCCAGGTAAACTTGATAATGTTTATTCTGCTGCTACATGAAGTAATCTGTAAATGTTCATGTAGATACAATTGACTATGGCATTGTTGGGTTCAACTATGATCATATTAATTTTTTGCTATTAGTTCTGCTAATTATTGATAGAGGAATGTTGAAATATTCGACTATGTTAGTAGATTTGTTGATTCCTCCTGGCAGTTCTGCCAGTTTTGCCTCATATATTTTGAACCTCTGGTGTTAAGTGCATGAACATTAAAGATCAGTATGTTTACCTGAAAAATTAATCCTTTATCATTATGTTATATCCTCCTTTTTCCAGATAACTTTCCTTACTCTGAAGTCTGCTTTGTCTGAAATTAGCATGCTTCTCTTAATTGGTATTAGTATGACTATCTTTTTCATCCCTTTATTTTTAAATCTATGTCTTTATATTTAAAGTATACTTCTTATATAGTCAACATATAGTTGGGACTAAGCTTGTTTTTTATCCATTCTGATAGTCTTTGTCATTGAATTGGTGTATTTAGATCATTTACAATGAAAATAATGGTTCAAACAATTGTATTAATATCTAGATATTAAGATTGTTTTATATTTATTGCTCTTATTCATTGTTTCTCTTTTATCTCCTACCATTTTTCTGCCTTTTGCTAAATTTTTCCCTCTTGGGATTATCAATTATATTCCTTCTTTAAAAAGTCAATTGACCTTCAACTTCCTTGAGAAGCCCAACTAACACGGGGGTTTAGCAGGGGGAATCATGGGATCGGTGTGCGGGGGAGATCACAGAATGGCATCAGCCTTGGTTTGTGCTGGTATTATGTATTTGTTCATGATTGTATGGCAACAGTTCCCTCCTAAATGTAAGACTATCTTGAACAAATAAAAAAAATAAAAAGTAAATTGGTTTCTTTGGAGTGTAAAATGTATATTACAAATAATTCAAGTGTATCTGCCAGGTTTCTGTTATGATAGCAAATACCTGAGATAGTTGTTACGGTTTGGCTCTTAAATGTCCCTCAAAGGCCTATATACTAAAGATTTAATTTCCAGAGTACCGTTGTTTGGGATTGATAGAACCTGTAAGAGGTGGGCCTAGAGGGAAGTCTTTAGGCCACTGTGTGTGTGTGTGTCCTTGGAGGTGATTTTGGGTCACTAGCCCCCTCCTACTCTCCTTTGCTTCCTGGCTGTGATGTGATCAGACTTGCTCTGTGGCCTGCTTTCTGCTGTTGCCATCTGGCATCCTCGCCAGAGGCCTTAAAAGCAGTGGGTCTACTCAATCTTGAACTGGAGCCTCTGGAACTATAAACCAAAACAAATCTTTTATCTTTAGAAGTATATTATCTCAGGTATTTCTTACAGTGACAGAAAACTGACTAATGCAAAGTTGGAGCCCTCATGAAGAGGGTTAGGGACATTATAAGAAGAGGCCAGAGGGCTAATTTGCTCTCTGTTCACTGTGCGAGGACAAGCAGGTAGATGACTCTCTGTTAACCAGGAAGTGGGCATTTACTAATGACCTGGCCATGCTGACAACCTTGTATCAGACTTCTGGTTTCTAATAAGAGAAATAAATGTCTCGGGTTTTTTTTTTTTTTTTTTTCACTTTTGTGGAGGTGGAACCCAGGTAAGTGCCCTACCACTGAGCTACAACCCTAGCCCATCAGGGTCAGTTGTTTAAGTCACCTAGACTATGGTAACTTGATACAGCAGTCTGAACTATGACATCCTTTCATTATAGCACTTTTTGATGGCATTTAGTCTTGTTTTCCCATGTTGTCACAAATGAAAAGGGAAAGGGAAGGTAAAAATATTTTAATATATTAGCCGTAATGAGAAAGATAGGCTTCTGAATTCCATCTGTTATTTTAATCCAATCTCCTGAATTCTGACTATGGACCAGAAAGCAGGTTGTTGCTGAAAGGGTTGAATTCCTCTTGGAGTTGGTAGTTCATTATAATTTTACATTTCCTGGGTTCCGTGTAGTCCACATGGTATTTTACATTCCCCAGTGACTGGTTGGTTAATTTTGTAGAATTAGTTTCCATCTTCAGTGAAGTGTTTCTGAGACTCACTATTTTTTTTTTAAAGGGAGAGAAAGAGAGAGATAGAGAAAGAGAATTATTCATGTAGGTTTTGTTTCTCTGACACTTAGTTGTGTATGTAGTGCTGGAGTTTGGATCCAGGTCCTTATGCATGCCAGGCATGCACTCCAACCACTGAGCCACCGCTCCAGCCTGTCACTGCATATTTCTAAGGACTTTTATTGTATAAAATTTCAAATCTACAAAAAATAGCCAGAATAATATAATGAACCAATTCATGGTATGCTAGTTTTTATGTGTACACCAAACTTTATTTTGAAGAAAATCCTAGATATATCATTTTGCTATGACTTATTTCTGTTTATACAGTAATAATTAAATTTTTGGTACAAATCTACTATAATAGTTTTTACTGATAAGGAAGACTGAAGTAAAAAAATCTCAAAAAAATAGAGCACAAGTTTAGTTTAAGAATGTTGCAATCTTTTCACTTAATAACTTTTTTTATGTGAGAGAGAGAAAGATAAAATAAAAATTTTTTATTTAGTTTTTCATATGGCTTTCATTGCTTTGACACTTTGTTGTGTACATGGTGCTGAGGTTCAAACCTGCATCCTTGCGCATGCCAGGCAAGCACCGGAATCGCTGAGCCACCGCTGCTGCCCTCACCCAATAAATTTGCGACACTGGCAGTCTTCTTAGCTTAAATATTTTCCTTCTGTTCTTGATTTACATAAAGGGAAAATTTTCCAGGGTATCTTTTCTTTCTTAAAGAAAGAAAGAGATAGTGAGAGAGAAAGACAAAATCAATTTTTTTTAAGAGAGAGGGATAGTGAGAGAGACAGAGAAAGAGAGAAACAACTTTATTTAGTTTTTCACATGGCCTTCCTTGCTCCAACACTTAGTTGTGTACGTAGTGCTGGGGTTTGAACCTGGGTCCTCGTGCTTGCCAGGCAAGCGCCGAAACCACTGAGCCACCGCACTAGCCCCAAAATCAAATTTTTAAAGTTAATTTTTCATGTGGTTTTCATTGCTCCAGTTCGTTGTGTACATGGGGCTGGGGTTTGAACCCACCTCCCTACACAGCAAACACAGAAACCACTGAGTCACTGCTCCAGCCTCCAAGGTATCTTAAAAGCAAGAAATAAAGTTCGGACAATGTAAGAAAGTCACAAATAAATAAATATGTTGTCATTTGCTTGTATATATTCCTCCTCCCTCTCTAAAAAAACCACTGGAAGAATGCACATTGAAATAATGAAAATAATTAATTAGATAAGTGGAATGGAGTGGATAGAAACAAGGAGGAATAGGACTCTTTTTTTTCTTTTTATGGTGCTAGGGATTGAACTCATTGTGCGTGTTAAGTGACAGCTGTACCACTGAACTACACTCCCAGCCCTATCAATCTATATATTGTTACATTTTTACTTTTGAACCATGTGAGTATACTCTAAAAATTAATAAAACCTAAAACGTTATATAGTATATCTTAAATATATACAACAATAAACAAATAAATACAATCTTTTTTTCTCGTATGCTCTACTATTAGACAAAAACTAGGAAAATCTTATGAACAGATAGGTTTGAAAGTATTAGTAGCTAAAGCCATTGTCAATTGGACAAAGTTTTCTACTATTTAAAAAATTACTTGACCTTGATCTCATTTCCTTTTGCAGTAATCTTAATTATTATAGCTCAATTAATATTGAAAGCATGTATAGATTAGTGTTCTTTACTAGCTCTCACACTTGGTGTGTGTATCTTTTTCTTAGGCCTCTCCTATCCACAGCTCAACTAATAAAGGGTGGTTTCTACTTTAGTTTTGCTTGACTCAGCTCAAGCAATTCTTCCAATCTTTGCGCCCACCTCCTTCCTTTAGAATCTAGTCACAGCACTTCGCATATCTCACTCTGCTTCATTTTAGCCATTTTCTTTCCTCTAAAAAGGATTGTGTCTGTCAGGAATGGAATGCAGCCAAACGGAGTCCCAGAGGGCCTTTGTGTGCTCTTCTTCACAGCGCCACACTTAATTGGTGTTCATCTCACAAGAGCAGTTGCTCCTCAAGTCTGAGGTTCATGCAGTTTAGTTCACAAGTCATTTTTTTAAAGCATTTAGTATGTGCTAGGCACTTAGATTGCTGTTAGAAATGCAGACATGAAAATATTCCTACCCTAGGGATTCAGAGACTAGTAGGGATACCAACAAGGAAGCAAAGTTATAATGCATCCAATTAAATATTGAGTTCAAGGTCAGCAGAGCTTGTTATGGCTCAGGTTGGAAAGTGGTTAGGGGATGGGATTGATAGGAATGAAGGAGGGAGATTTCTCTATCCTACCATGCATGCCCTTGGGGGTCCCATCATTTTCTAACCCAGAAGCCAAGAAATGGATTCCCAATATCATGCTAAGTCCCCAAGGAAAAGAGATGATGTCTATGTTATTTGGGATACAAACATTTCCCCTGAGTTCCTTGCAGGAGGAAGGTGGATGGTGGTTATAGACTTCCATAGTTGCTCAAACCCTGCACATTCCCTCATCTCCATTGTTAAAATTTCTTTTGCAGCTGCTTGACTTGAAGTCAGGCAAATGCCAAAATATTCCCATTCACCCTTTTTTGAATGAAAGGTCAGTCTCCTTTTCAGATTTACCCAGCACAGTTTGGGAAATTTCCATTGAACTGCAAATCTCCTCTGGGTCTCTTAGGAACTATTCCCTCTTCCCTTTTCCCACTCCCCTTATCTTCTCATTATCTGGATAACCTTTCTCTAACTAACAAGGCTGCTAACTACAGTCCTGATGTCTGAATCAACCTTATTTGGTTGCATAACCATTGGAAACTGAAGTTACACATGAAGGATCCTACCTTTCAACAGAGAGTTTGATTAGAAACCAGTGACTTCAGCCTTTCCCCCTACTCTCTGGAAGGATAATTCCTTAAAAAAGAAAGCTGAGAGCTTGGATTTGAAATTCATAGCCAAAAAAAAAAAAAAAAAAAAAGGCATGGTTTCAAGTTGGACATTTTTCAACCACTAGAGATGAAGAGAGCCATAGGTAAGTGCAAAAGTCCTTTCAAAGATAGATCTGTTGTACCCCTCTATATTCACCCCTTGCCATCTAACCCACGTTGTTCTTGTAGTGACATATTTTGGAGCAGTATGAAAGTATTGTCTTTCATTTCCAATGTGCCTGCTGAAGCCTAAGGCAGTGATCACATTGTAGGGAGAAAAGGTGGATCCACAAAAAAAGGGGAAATCTCCTTAGGATCAAAAAGCTCCTCTGTTTGCTAGGAAGATATATCAGAAGATATATCAGGAAATATATCAGAGAGGAAAGCCCAAGAGAAGAAGCCGATTACCCACCTTTTCTCTGCTTTCCCAAGTGCCGTGCCCATCCTTTAGAACTCCAAGGATGCCACTTTTGTCAGGGTCAAGTTACAGGATGTGGGAAGGACTGCAGGATGGAGCGGGATGTTTAATCATAAACGGGGAAAGAGAATTATTTCAGGTTGGCCCCACATGGAGGTATCAAAACCATTCAGAGGCAGGTAGGAGAAATTCCTTCCATATTTAGAGTTGGGACTCAACTTCCTTGTTACTTCAGATATAGTTTAGGTTTGTTTCAGCAGAGCGTTTTCACAGGGAGTAACAGAGAACAAGAAAGAGACCCCTTTGAGGTGACCAATTCTGTCTCTTTACACTCCAGCCTTTATGTTCTTGGCTTTAGCCAGAACATTCTGTGTTTGCATGCTGCTGTTTTCCACTGAAGACCCTCATCTCCTGCAAATCTGTACTCAGCATTTATTTTAGGCAGCACTTTTCTCCAGAATACTACCTGTCTCTCTAAGTCTCACTTTGGCTCCCTTTCTGACCCCCTGGTAGTACTGTTTAGGTATCCATACCATTCCATCTGTCACACGTCCTATTTTCTCTGTCATCTCATTAGGCAGTGAGCTACATGAGCATATCAACAATGTCTCTTTCTTCTCTGAATCAACCAGTGCAACATTCAGTGCATAATAAATAAAGTCAAATCACTTTACTGATGTAATTTCTATAGAAGCTGGAGAGACTGAATGAACGTCCAAGGAAATAAACCACAGAATTGCTTTATTCTAGGGCTGGAGCGGTGGCTCAGTGGTTATGGTGCTTGCCTTGCATGCACAAGTACGTGGGTTCAGACCCCAGCACCAAGTACACAATGAAGTGTCTGAGCAACAAAAGTCCATGAAAAACTAAATAAAAAATTGATTCTGTCTTTCTCTCTCTCTCACTGTCCCTCTCTCTTTAAAAAAAAAAAAAGAATTGTTTTATCCTAGACAACAGGTACAAAAATATTCCTACTCACACATCTGGGACTCACAGGTGAGAAACTAAGTTAAAAGCCTAATGTTTGTTGGGAACAAAGACTGTTCAGGTATGCTGGAGAATAATAAAGCTGGCAGAGAATCAAGCATCTTAAAACCAGTTATGATACTTTGCATGGTTATAGGGGGTCAGTATTCTTCTCATAACCGAGGCAGTTTTAAAACAAGGTTTTAGAATATTATTGATTTGATTTTTCTAACTCATGGTGGCCTTCAGGAATGGAAGGATTTGAATCAAAGGATAAGGACTTCATTGCTGATTTTACTGATAATTTGCAGCCCCCAATCCATAATTGTATCTCTGACAACTCCTCTAATACAGCCCAAGTTTGTGAAAAGGCCTTGGATTGGTAGTTCCATAAAGTAAAATATCATGGACTAAAAAAGCTTAAGGAACCCAGGCACAGTGACACTTGTATCCCAGTGGCTGGGAAGCAGGGGGATTCAAATTCAAAGCCAGCCTCAGCAATTTAGTGAGGCCCTAAACAATTTGGTGAGCAACTTGGGTTCAATTCCAGTACCAAAAAAATGAAGCTTAAGGATTTTTTTTTATTTTTTTGTAGCAGGGATTGAACCACTGAGTCACACCCCTAGCCCCTTTTTTATTTTGGAGACAGGGTCTCACTAAATTGCTTATGGTATGGCTAAGTTACCAAGGCTGGCTTTGATTGCAATCCTCCTGCCTCAGCTTCCTGAGCTGCTGGGATACAGGCTTGTGCCACTGTGCCTGGCACAAACTCATCTTAATATTCCCCATAATAATACTTAAGCTGGTAAGGATAACTGATGGATGAATTGAATTAATCAATAGTTTATTTCTACTTTCCTTTTTTTAAGTGGTGCAGCTTGCTTTTGGAATGCAAGCACATTTTGCAGATCTGAGTTCGGTTAGTCCTTTAAATTGTTGGGAAAATTCTCCATGAAAGGAGAATTTAAATTAATAGGTATGCAAAATGGCCTAGATGCCTCCCATTCATTGTATAGCTAGGAAGTTGAGAAACAAGGGGGCTAGGACTTCTTGATTGTTTTCCAAGGTAGCTGTAGGACATGCCTAAATTGTGGTGTCCTGTTTATAGCCCAGGCCTTTCTCTACCACATCACTTGTCAGTTTAGTTATGGAAACTCTTTTAAATCCTTTGCACTGTTATTTCATTTGTTTCTTACAGAATTTTTTAATTAAAGAACATAGAGAGGACTGGAATGTTGGCTCAGCTTGCCTTGCAAACGTGAGGACCTGGGTTCAAACCCCAGCACCATGTACACAAGTGTTGGAGCAACGAAGACCAGATGAAAAACTAAATAAAATTGATTCTCTCTCTCTCTCTCTCTCTCTCTCGCTCTCTGTCCCTCTATCTTAAAAAAAAAAAAAAAAAGAGCATAGAGAACTACTCATTCAGTGAGTGAAGATGTAGGAATTCAGAGATAAACAATCTGGCTCAAATTTTGATCCGGTTGATAATTTTTCTACAATTTTCCCCAAATAAGATCCTAATGATACTAATGATAATAATGAGGTATCATCATTTAAGATCTGGAACAGAAGATGTGAAGAGGAGATTCCTGGCATTTTTTAACCTAAGCTTTAGTCACCATTTATAGAAAATCGTTTCCAGTTCCAAAATCAATTAAATGATGACCTTTGAACATCAACAGGCTATATGATTGGAGGAAGTGGGGATATGTGTGCCACACCACAGCAAAATAAGTTTCAGGACTGTTAAGAAGGGAACTGGCTCTCACCAGGGTTGTGTTGATATTGTCACACAGGTGGAAAAAGTTAATGGCCCCTAACGGGAACCGGAGCAGTGGTGTGACAGAGTTTGTCCTGGCAGGCTTCTCAAACCTCAACAGTACAAGAATGGAGCTGTTCTCTGTGTTTCTTCTTGTCTATCTGCTGACTCTGACAGGCAATGTGTTGATTGTGGGGGTAGTAGGGGCTGACTCTCGCCTACAGACCCCTATGTACTTCTTTCTGGGTAATCTGTCTTGCCTGGAGATTCTAATCACTTCTGTCATCATTCCTAAAATGCTGAGTAATTTCTTCTCAAGGCAGCACACTATTTCCTTTGCTGCATGTATTACCCAATTTTATTTCTACTTCTTTCTTGGGGCGTCTGAGTTCCTACTGTTGGCCGTCATGTCTGTGGATCGGTACCTGGCCATCTGCCATCCTCTGCGCTATCCCTTGCTCATGAGTGGGGCTGTGTGCTTTCGTATGGCTTTGGCCTGCTGGGTGGGGGGACTCCTCCCTGTGCTTGGTCCCACAGTAGCAGTGGCCTTGCTGCCTTTCTGTAAACAGGATGCTGTGGTTCAGCACTTCTTCTGTGACAGTGGTCCACTGCTCCACTTGGCATGCACCAACACCAAGAAGCTGGAGGAGACTGACTTTGTCCTGGCCTCTCTTGTCATTGTATCCTCATTGATGATCACTGCTGCATCCTATGGTCACATCATCCTGGCTGTCCTGCGCATTCCCTCTGCTTCAGGCCGTCAGAAGGCCTTCTCCACCTGTACTTCCCACTTGATGGTGGTGATCCTCTTTTACGGAAGTGCCATTTTTCTCTATGTGCGGCCATCACAGAGCGGTTCTGTAGACTCTAACTGGGCAGTGACAGTGATAACAACATTTGTGACCCCTCTGCTGAATCCCTTCATCTATGCCTTGCGCAATGAGCAGGTCAAGGAAGCTTTGAAGGACATGTTCAGGAAGGCGGTAGCTGAGTTTTTAGGGAATCTTTTACTCTCAGTGAGTAAAAGAAAGCAGTAAGGTAAAAGTGAAGGAACTCAGAAACTAGTCTTAAGTCC
Organism: Aplodontia rufa; assembly: GCA_004027875.1. Taxonomy (NCBI): domain Eukaryota; kingdom Metazoa; phylum Chordata; class Mammalia; order Rodentia; family Aplodontiidae; genus Aplodontia; species Aplodontia rufa. The sequence goes on along the minus strand of PVKS010046913.1, from coordinate 2,055 downwards.
AAACATCCTCCATGGTCACTCTTCCCATTATCATCGTGGACCTCACTGAAGTAATGAATTCTGGAACCACTAAAAAAACTTCAGAGTTATCAAGTCTGGCCATTTTCATTTTCAGAAAAAATTCATCAATTCTACATTATACCTAATAATAACACATACTATTTTTGATATATCATGATCAATGTCATTGTTATTTTGTAAGACCTTCCAACTTTAAGATTTTACACTAAGGTTTCATGATCACCCAGGAGACCTAATGATGTGATTCATAAACTTTATAAGCCCAAGTAGGTATCTAAATTTTATGTTTGAATATGTATGCATTTGTCTGAGAAGTGTATCCATAGCTTTAATTCGACATTGAGAGATATCTGTATAGTCTCTTCAAAAGTTAAAAACTGATTAAGAGGGGCTGAAGTGGTTGGTGGCTTGGCAGTTACAGCAATTGCCTGGCATTCACAAGTATGTGGGTTCAAATCCCAGCACCATATACACAATGACAATGAAGTGTCTGAGCAACAAAAGACACATGAAAAACTAAATAATAATTTATCAATTCTCTCTCTTTCCCACTCTCCCTCTCTTTAAAAATTGAGAGTCTCAGTAGAACCTTCCAATTGTTTATGCAAATCAAAAATTTTAAGAAAATATTGTCATTATGATTAAAAAGGAATAAAAATTTCTCTCTCTTTCTCTCTCTCTCAGTACTGAGGGTTGAAACCAGGGGCACTTTACCACTGAGATAAATCCCCAATCCTTTTTATTTATTTATTTTTATTAAATAGTTGAGTTATTCCACAATCATAAATGTGTATAAAGTAGCAATATGATATGCATTTGGTCCTAAACCAGAGTTACCCCCATATCACCCACACTCCAGTCTCTTGATTCTTGTATATTTCACACCAACAACTGATATTTAGATTATGAATTTTTCCAGAATTAAATGACTGTATAAGTATTATTTGGCTTCTGGGGCAGGGAAGGGTAAAGAGAAAGTTACATTTTTTTTTTTATAAAGAAAGAGGGACAGTGAGAGAGACAGAGAAAGAGAGAAACAACTTTATTTAGTTTTTCACATGGCCTTAGTTGCTCCAACACTTAGTTGTGTGCGTGGTGCTGGGGCTTGAACCCGGGTCCCTGTGCTTGGAAGCTCTGAAACCGCTGAGCCACTGGAAGCCCAGAAAGTTACATTGTTGATTGTCTCTCTAGATCCCTCCCTATCCTCCCTCCCTCTCCCTTTCCCTCCACCTCTTCCTTCCCCCTTTCCTCTACATATCTATGGTTCCCCTAGTGTATGTATTGCTATGCCTTTGCTGAGTCTAATACATGAGTTTGACAACCTTTCACCCAAGTGTGGGTTTTGCTCTAGCCTCCATAAATGAGGAAAAACATTTGACCCTTGACCTCTGGGTTCGACTAACTTCACTCACCATAATTTCTTCCATGGCCATCCATTTCCTTAAAAGACTGCAATATTATTGTTTCTAATAGCTGAGTAGAACTCCATTGTGTATGTATGTAGATATATATATAATCTCAGAGTTTTTGGATCCATTCATCCAGTGGGGGGCATCTGGGTTAATTCCATAATTTAGCTATTGTAAATTGAGCTGCTATGAACCTAGATTTTGCTGTGTTGCTGTAATGTACTGATTCTAACTGTTCTGGGAAAATACCCAGAAGAGGGATAGCTGGTTTGTATGGTGGATCTAACCCTAATATTTTGAGGAGTCTCCACTCTCTTTCCAGATCAACGGGACCAGTCTGCAGTTCCACCAATAGTGTGGTAGCGTTCCTATCTCCCAGTAACCCCTCCAGCAGCTGTCATTGTTTATATTCTTCAGCTTTGCCAATCTGACTGGAGTGAGGTAAAATCTTAATGTAGTTTTGATTTACATTTCTCTGATTACTAGTGATTTTAAACACTTTCTCATGTATTCATTGGCTCCTTTTTATTTTCTGTGTTGAGACAAGGTCTGTTTCCAGGGCTTTGCTAATTTGCTGAGACTGGCCTCATACTTGTGATTCTCCTGCCTTAGCCTCCCAAGTTGC
>PVKS010046912.1:0-13051 GCA_004027875.1 Aplodontia rufa | reverse complement strand
TCCCTGAGAGCCAGCGGAGCCCGAGAAGGAAGCTGGGAGTCTGGGTTTCCAAGACCCATGTCACAGGCACAGCCTCTGGACTCTGCCACACTCCACGCATGTGTCCTCCTGAGGCTGGACCTCAGTGCAGGCCAGTGTGCCATGGAAACAGTGGGGCATCATGCCCCTGCTCATGTCCCAGCCCCACCGCCTGCTCTGGACACTGGGCAGACCCCCTCTGTCCGGACCCCAGTTTCCTCATGGATAAACTACACAGTGCTGTGGCATTCCCGGCCCCAATTATTGCAAGGCGAAAATGGAGAGGGGATGCTGCTCCGGGGGGCATTGCTGCAGGAGGACCTGGAGCCCTGGGCGTCCGAGATGTCCCAGGAGGACAGAGCCCCAGCCTTGTGGATGGGTTGGGGAAGAATCGCAGCCTCTGGCCGGAAGTCAAAGTTTCCGATTTAGAGATACAGAACGTTCCTCTAAGAGGGGTCTGGATTCTGTGTGGGAACGTCCTGCCTTCTGCGAGCACGTTAATCACGTTTTAGGGACCCTTGCCATGCCCTGTCTTTCTCGGTGAGTTGGTTAATTGCTGGTGTGGACGCCGGCAGTCAGGCCCTGAGTTCGTTCTGATGCTGGGCAGCAGCGGGGAAGGGACCTGGGTTGGTCTCAGCCACTTATGGCGTCCTCATCTCTTCAGTGTCTGGTTTGTGGCAAGTGGGTCAGGTCTGGATAATGATCTGGCATCTTTATATTATTTCTGTGGTGCTGGGTATTGACGCAGGGGAAGTGTTCTACCCCTGAGCTATACCTCCAGCTTTGAGAACCTTCTGGTGGGGGCTCCTGCGGTCCCTTATTTAAAGAGACATGCGAGAAGCAATGCCCTTTCTCATTCTCCAGTCCTTGTCATGGTTCTGACCAGGACCAGCCCTTTCCTTACGGCTGTGAGTGTTTTCACTGTGTAAAGGACCCGGCTCCTGGGCTCCCCACCTCCATCTGCCCACTGTCAACAGGTGCGGCTCAGCCTCCAGGTAAGACCACCCCTTCCTGGGCTCACACCTCAACTGACAGGGCCAACAGGAAGCCCCAGGACTCTGTGTGACCCTGAAGCCCCCACCTTCCTGCCTCTCAACACCGAACCCCATCAGCAGGTTCTACCTGAGCCCTTCGGAACCAACCTCCGATGCTTTTTACACCCAGAGAAGCCCACGTGGAGCCCAGGGCTCCTGGGTCACCCCTTGCAATGCAGTGGAACGAGGCCAGAGCCCCTTCCTCTGACCGACACCTGCTTTTCTGCTTCATCTTCCCAAGTTGTCTCCACTGTGTGACTCTCGTCTTTTCTGGGGATCCTGATGAGACAGCCTCAGTCCAGGCCTCCTGAATCAAGGGCTGAGGCCAAAGGGCGGACTCCTGCTTCACTGCAGCTGTGGCCCCAGGGCTGGGAGGGCGAGGTGGGGTGGGGACAAGAGTCATGACCCAGCTGGCCTGTGCCTTCAGAGGCCAGGCCATCACTCAGGTGCATGGGCCATCTGCGGTCAGGCTGGGTGGGACAGTGGGGCCCAGAACAGTGCATGCAAGCATGGCCGGGGAGGCCACCTGTTGACGGCCCCTCATCTCCTCTCCCTCCATGGCCTGCATTTACTCTTCAAGGAGTCATCTCTCCCTCACTGCCAGGTTGCCTCATCTGGTCCCTTCTGCAGGTGCTGGGAAGCTGGGTCCCAAACACATCTGTGAGTCACAGTTTAATTTTCTATTTCTCTTTCTTAATGCTACAGAAAACAACGATAAAACCCTGCAATCAGTTTTGCCTAGAGATGTGAATCCCAGGATTGCTTGCTTCGGCCAGGTATTAGGCAGGTCACATGGGAACCTAGATTGACAGGCCCTTGCCCCTTGGAAAATGCCCTGCAGCCGTGGGGCCCACTCTGCCTGGCGAGCACCCCTGGCCAGCGTCTCCCGTCCAGGCCTCAGTTCCTCATCCGTTTAGTAAGGGCCTTAGTCGAAGCCTGATGTTGAAGTCTTTCCTGATGGGTGGGGGTGGAGGGGCTCTCAAGAAGCTCAAGGCCCGGCAGCACAGCCAGGCCACCTTGGACAACGTTCTCCAGGAGGAGTGGAGGTGAGGGCACCCGCACCTGACAGTCTCCAGCCCCCTCTGGATCTGGGACTCAGGAATGGTTTCTCTGAGGCCTTGGGGGAAACAACTGGTAACACTGGCAGTGCCCACCCCCAGGGCCACCACTTGTGACCTCCCATGGGCACTGCCACTCAGCATGAGGCCTGCACGGCAGACACCTGACAAGTGACACTGTCTCCCGAGGAACATTGGCCACAGGGTGCATGTGCGGCCAGTGTCCTGGTCCTGAGCTAACCTTTTCTACAAGCAATTTCAGGGAGTAGCTGTTTCTATGGCACCCGCTGTTCTGAAAGCCCCCTTGGCCCCGAGTCCTGCACTGAAGCCACACTGGAGACCAACGTGCAGGTGACAGGACTGGCGGCCGTGTGTGCCCTCAGCCGTACCCTCTACTCTGCCTCTCTCAGAACCCACAGATTTAGAATTTTCTAAATGAAAAATTGTTTTTATTATAAAAGAAACAAATATCTGTCATGACAATAAATGACTCCAAAAGTGTCGCCTTGTGACATTTGAGTTGGAATTTAGAGTCCCCGGAGACCTACCTTTTCATACAGAGATCCATTTGTGTCCCCGGCCCTGCCTGCTCAGGAGCGAGGCTGAGTCCTGGGTTGGGCACTCAAGACTCACTGCGCTCCCCTTCCAAGAGGCACAGAGGGACAGCAATTGCTTTGGTTTCCTCCCTGAAGTACGACTTCCTTTTGGGAATCACCCTCTCTGTGTGCAAGTCACAGGAGTGATTCCTGGTGATGCCACCTGCCAGGAAAGCTGAGGGTGGCACCCGACCGTGCAGGCTCAGGTACCTCGACAGCACTGTGCCTGCCTGGTCAGGCGAAAATATTCCTGCTTCCGTAGGACATGAGGACCCTCTGGCCAGCTCTTCCCAGAGCCCTCCTTGGAAACCCAGGGGTCTTGACTCAGGGTCTTGGTGAGGGAAACTGTGATCATGATCATGCAGAGGCCAACTTCAGGTCATGAGGGGCAAACCCCACTCAGGCTGCTTGGAGGAAATAGGAAGCGGGGGCGAGGCCCAGGCTCAGGAGGACCCACATTAGGAAACCATCAGGTACCACGGTTTCATTTGTCCCCTGTGTCAGGAGACTCACATCCTCTCTGACTGTTCACTTCATGTCTTTCTTCTTTTTGCCTCTCTGAGGATGTGGCTGAAAACTGGAGGCTGCATGGTCCCCAAATATATATCAATTCAGTGACTGGAAGCTGTTGTGATTGGGCCCGATTGCTCAGGTGCTCTGTCCTTGCCCTGTCAGCTCTGGACAGGAGTGTGGGTCACATGAGACTGCTGGAGGCCTCTCCTGGGAGCATGGAGGCCGTGATCGGAGCGGATGTCTGTGCATGTCTCACACGTGGGGCACATGGGCAGGTCAGTGACACTCAACCTCCCTCCCTGAACAGAGGAACAGGTTAACCGCCCCTGAACCAGGGGGAGGGACACAGTGTATTTTAAATAAATGACCTCTTTGGGAAAGTGCTCTGGGGAAAGATGACATCTGGTTCTTTCAGAAAACATCTGCTTCCCTTCGAGATAAGACCGACCCGAAGCCCTCGTCATGCAGCATTTATTTCTGTGGGACAGACGCCAGATTCGCTCTTCCACAAACCTGGCAGATCATAGGTGGTCTTGAGCAAGAGTTTTCATAAGCAGCATTCCAGGTCAGCCCTAAATAGCTTCGGGAGGGAGGTGATTCTCATCCTCCCCTCTCCCCCTCCTGGAAATTGTAGAAAAGGGCAACAGCGAGGAGTTCGGAGTTCAGGCTCCATCTTTGCCCAGAAAGAGGGCTCACGGGGCTGGGAGTGGCTCAGTGGTAGAGCGCTTGCCTGGCATGTGTGAGGCCCTGGGTTCCATCCCCAGTACTGAAAAAAAAAAAGTAAAAATAAAATAAAAATAAATAAAAAATAGAGCACATGACCCTGGCTTTGCCAGACCAACCCCAATTTTTTATTTTCTTAATCTCCTTTTCAATAAGCGCTGTTATTTTATTTCACTTAAATTTATTGAGCTATTTGCAAACCATAAAATTCACAATTCAGTGGTTTTTAACATTCACAAGGCTCTGCAGTCATCACCACTATCCAATCCAGAATTTTTACATCACCAGAAAGAAGCCCTAACCCGTGAGCCGTCACTTCCCAGCGGCCCCAGCAATCACTGGTTTATTTTGTGTCTCTGTGGACTTGGCCGTGTTGGGGATTTCGTATCAATGGAATCATATGCTCCGTGGCTCTGTGTCTGACTTCTTTCACCCAGTGCGATGTTTTCAGCGCTTAACCCATGTTTTAGCATGAATCGGTAATTCGCTTCTTAAGCTAAAACAATGCTCTATTGTAATTCTTTTTGTTTTGACAAAGAGCGCAACACATTTTTTAGAATCACCTTGAACGAATGGAGGTGTCATGTGGTCTCTGGGGTCACCTCGGGGGTCAGGGAGCCTGAGCGGAGTCGAGCAGGGTGAACCTCAGGTCCTGCTCTGGTGAGGCTCCCAAGCAGCTGTCCTGTAACCTCAGGGGTGTGTGCTCCTGTGAACAGTGGATTTGGGCACAGAGGCCACAGAACTGGAAGGGGAGGGTGACAACTTACAGGAGGCCACAATGCACCCCCAAACTCCAGTCCTTCCTGGGATGCAAGGAAATCTACTCTGTCTCCCGGCTGGAAGGTGCGCAACCAGGGAGCCTCCACTATAGTGTGTTCAAGGATTAACTGAACTGATCTGAGGCTGTTGCAGGAGAGACGAGGCAAGGACCCTTGAGGAACATTCTGGAAGCAGGCTTAACTATGCTACAGCAGGTCCGGAAGGCTAACCCCAGAAGTCTGGACCCAGATGGGAAGGGGGCCTTGGTAAGTCATACCTTTTAGGAGGTTCCAGAACATTTAGTTTTGTTACATATGTGGTTATAAAAGTTCCTTTATACAAGTTACATGTAACGTCTAGTTTTTACAGGAAAGAGGAAAGTCCTGCAGAGGTAGGGGGTAAACGCCAAGAGCCGGCTGCAAAGAGCCTGTGTGTGGGTCAAGAGAAGTTAAAATGTACGAACTCTGTTTCTTTTGGTTTTCTTCTCCTTGGGAGGGGATTTTTCATTTTTCCATTCTGACTCCAAGTGGAAGGCACCAGCTCATGGACCTGGCGGGTGAATGTCAGTCTTGCTACCCCACCTGCGGAACGGGCTCAGGGGAAGGTGCATCAAAACCCCAGGTGCTCAGAGGCAGAGCAGCCTGCTGGGAACCCACAAGTGACTTGCACCAGACCTCGGGTCCCTGCAGGCCTCTTTCCAGGTGTCCTTGGACACCATGCATCTTTTAGTCCTGCCTGTGCCGGCATTTGACCCCGGTTATGGGACAGTACCATCCCGTCCTCCTTGGGGGCCTGATAATCTTTGTGCATGCAGCTGGTGCTTTGTGGCTTCCAGGTTGCTCCAAAGAGCTCCGTCCAGGCTTGAGCAGAAAAGAAGGGCTTCCTGTGCTCCCTCCCCCTCCACCTGAAGTGCTCAGGAGCTCTGTGACCTGGAGCAAGTTCCTCTCGGCTCTATCTCATCTGCAGCATGGCTTAATGATGTCCCTCTGTTATCAGAAATCATATTTGACTATTAACAATTTTCTAGGTAGAGAAGGAATATTGCTTATAAGTGTAATCAAGAAATTGGGGTTCACCACGGAAATGGTCCTCTCCACTTGGGGTGAGAGGGCGGAGGGAGTGATTCTCAGAGCACACCAGGGCAGTGTCCAGGGAGGCCCAGCAAGACAGCATCTCATTTTCTCAAACAGGATCATCAGCCCTTGTGGCCTGGAACGAGTGACCTGGGGGACCCTCTGCCTCAATGTTGCCAGATGAGCCTGTGATGGGCTGGGGCTCCAGGCTCAGCAAGGTATCTCAAGCCCACAGCACAAAACACACATTGTCTGAGAATATTTCTTCCTAGACTTTTCTCCTTTTTTTTTCTAGGCACAACACTTAAGTCATTTAGAAATTTGAAATCATATTGGGAAAGGGAATGTGAGCTTTCTTTCTTTCTTTTTTTGCATGGCTAGTGGGGGCCCCCAGTTTTGGAAGAATGGACGTCACTGACGAACCCATTACACCCTGGAGGGTCTGCTGAAGATCATTTCTCAACCTCTTCAGTTGACAAAGAGCCAAAGCAGCTTTGAAAGGCCCTTGACGATGTCCAGAATCTGTCAAGGCAGCTGAAGTAACATTTTTAATAAAAACTCATCTTGAGCGAAAATTCCTTCCCTATCAAATTTGTCTTTTCCGCAGTGAGCAGTTGTCCCTGAGGCAGATAATTGCGACCTTGAATGACAGCACCCACATGAATTGTGAACCGACCTTTTACTTGTTGTGGCCTCAAAGACCCTGGGGGGAGAATAGCTCCTTTTGCCTGGTGGGTGAGGGGTTCTCCTCCCACCAGGGGGCTAGCGTACACCCGCCCTCCCCAGCAGCTTTGTCCCTTGAGGTCTGAGCTGGGTGCTGGATAAGGGATCCTCCTCTCTGCTGTGAGATAAAACTGAGGAGGGGCTTCCTCCTCCCTGTCCCATGCAAGGCCCTGGGCGTGAATCTCTGTCAAGATTGGTCACTGTTTTGCTCCCACCTGCTGCTCACGTCTCGCCCAGCCCCAGTTGCACCCCAGTGGGGGCAATGCACAAACACCAAGATTTGCATCTGATGGGGACTCAACCCGAAACCCCACCTCCCTGTGTTTTCTTCTTCCCAACTCCAGACGCCAACAAGAAACCAACCCAAGCACAGGCGTCAGCGGCCCCAGCGGGGAGCTCGGGGCGGGTCCTAGGCTCTGGGTGTCTGATTTTAGCAGCAGACCCCTCCCTCTGGGCTTGGAATTGGCACCTGCCAAGTGCACAGGTGGTTTTGAATTTTTTTTCTTCCTGTTAGCAAAGTGACATGTGTTTGTTTCAGACAGTCCGGCGTGCACCCAGGCAGGAGCGTGGTTTAAGGACATGACAGATGCGAAAGCTCTGAGTGACAGCCCCCAGCTCAGTCTCGGTTTTGGCTGTTGGAGCAGCCATTGCGGGCCTGGCAGGTAGCAGGTGCGAAGGACGCTCTTCTAAGGCACCAGGAAGCCACTGTGTCCCCATTCCCTTCCATGCCTATGCTCAGGAGCCACTGGCTTGGATCTGCCTCCTGGAGGCTCCTGGTGTAACTGTCCCCAGGTAAGGGAGGAATCGGGTGGCCAGCCTAGCCATTTCCTCCTCTAGGATTCCAACCCCTTGCCACGTCCCCACCCCTCCTGTCTGTTGACAGAGCAGAGCTGCCTTTCTTAGTGAGCAGTTCCCAGCTCCCCAGGACGGGGTGCCACGCGGGATACTCAGAAGAGTGCCCCTAGCTTGACGTAGGGACGATGCCTCTGGGGAGGCAAGTTTCAGGGTCCCCTGCAGCTGCACCCACCTGCTTCTGGGTGTGCCCCAGCCCGCCACAGACGTGCTTTCTGGTTTGGCTCAGACAGAACGAGCCTGCTGCGTAAGAACCAGGGTTCAGGAGAATCAGGGGTGTGCTGTCCAGCTGTGCCAGGAGTCCCCACTGGTGGGAACCAGGTTGCTGCCTCTGTCCCTAAGGATGCCCTATGCCCACACCCCTAAGATATGAAAGCAACAGAGCATTATTGCTAGCCCAGCAGGGACCTGGGGACCCTGTGTCCAAGCTGTGGGCAGTGTCCATGGTGACTGGTCAGCCCCACAATAGGGTGAGGATGGGTTGGGCAGGTACGCTGCTGTCACCCAGGGCTGGGAGCATGCATGGCCTGGAGAGCATGTCTGAGCCACCCTGGAGCCTCGGGTGTTTCACACTCAGACCTGGGCTCGGCTGATCCTGACTCTTCAGGGTCACAAGCCAATCCTCGAGGCTGACCCCCCAGGCAGCTGGGAAGGGCTCTTGCCCCTAACGTCCCACCACCTGGCTCCTCCTCTCCACAAGGACCTGAGCTGCTCTCCGAGCACCCGTCCTCACACCAAGCCCAGTGCAGGAGGAACTGACCATGTGGACAGCAGCTTGTCCTTCCCCTCCAAGCTGAACCCAATGACAGCTGTGCTCTGATCACAGAGGCTACAGGCTCATCGCAGAGACTCCACGCAGCAGAGAAGGTGAATGCAGACGAAAAGAAGCGTCCTGCCCAGCCCATGCACACAGGGCTGTTCTCAGCACTGAGCTCCTTGATCGCATCCCTGGGAGCCTGGGTTCCTGTGGCTGAGACCGTCTGCTGGATCACGTTGAGTACTGGTGTCAGTGGGAGACGCCGCCCAGGCTGAGCCTCCAGGTCAAGGCTGCAGGTGCCGCGGGCAGCCGTGCTGGTGGGAGCTGTTGTCCTGGCACCGGCTCTGGGCCCGGCTGGCTCAGGAGGCAGCACCGGCTCACCTGTGGCTGCTCATGGGAGGTCTGAACCGGATTCAAGCTGGAAATGGCTTCACAACCCCCTGGCTGCTGCTTGCAGCAGCTTCTGCAGGCAGCTGGGTTGGGGTGAGGCAGGCGAGACCAGGTGAGCAAGAGCAAGCTGGACCTGCTTCCATTTAGAAGGTGAGAGCTGGCCCGTTAGGACTTCCTGCTTGAATTTCGATTCTGAAAAAAAAATACCATATTCACACATTACTTATGTTGATTACAGAATAATTTTGGTCCTCTTAAATTTTATGTTCACCCCAATGCAGAGATGAGAGCCCCCATTGCCCCATCTCACCCTAGTCCTGCCCTGGGGTGAGATCTCTGGTCCCTGCTTCTTGATAATGCTGGGGGAAGTTTCCCTGGGACTTTGGCCATTATTATTTATAAGAACAAGATGATGAATGAAATAATTCATGTTTAGGTAGCACGAAGCCCAGGCTTGTCCAGATCCAAATTTCAATCTCACACTCAATTCCAAGTTGATCCTCTTTGCTCAAGTTAGACCAAGCCTCAGGGTCCCTTAGTGGGAAGGGGGTGCCATCTGCTTGTGGGCCCCCATCTGTGCCTGCTCCCCTGCTGCTGCAGGCCCCTCCGAGGGCTGGGTGGGCTACGAGGCAGGTCCAGGCCAACAGTCTTGTGCTGTTTGATTCTGTTGATGGCCAGTGTCCAAATGCTGTCTCTCGTTTATCAGGCACTTCATTTACTCATTAAAAAGCATGTGTTTAGAGCTTACCATTCATGTGCCACATGCTGTTCCAGGCAAGGCAGACACAGTGATAAATAAGATCAACTCAAATACATTAAGCTTCTATTCTAGGAAAGACAAAAAGTGAAAAAACCCAAGGGTGGACAATATGTTAGAAAGTTCTAAGCGATGTAGGGAAAAATAAAGGAGCGATGGGGGCAGGGGGCAACTCCCCTGAGCTCCCGCAGCTCTGCCCCATCTGCTGTGTCCCACTGGCTCAGGCTTCAGGACCTTGGGCTGTGTTTCCTCTAACAGGCAGCTTGAGGCTTCTCTGGGTAGCACTGGTCTAGGGGAACCTACTGGTGTGGCTGATCCAGCACAGGGCCATCAGGGCTAGAATTCCTTGATGTAGGTGGCTGCATTGGTGGCCTCAGCGTTTTGTTCCCCTGTGAGTATGACAGCCACCCCTGCCAGGACCTTAGGGTAGGAGTATGCTTCTCCACCCTGCAGCCTGGCTTTAGTGCTTAGTCAAGCGGACATCCGCAGACGTGACCCAAGCAGCGCCTCAGCGTCTCAGCATTTTGCTGTTAGGATCCTCTAGTGCGCTTGCTTTTTCCCACGAGGTGAGTGAGCCCCAGGGAGCTCCGGAGAGGCCGGAAGGCAGGGGGAGCCAACAGGGTCCCGCCCTCAGCTTCCACAGGGCGGGGAGGAGTGGGAAGGTGGAGTGACAGTCGTGTGTCTGCGCATTAGCCCAGCAATGAGGTGCGTGTAGCTATCGGCGGGTTAGTCAGTGACTGTCGACAATGACCTGCTGGGTAGAGAGCAGATTCACTCCCTGTTCTCAGGGGCTCACACCCTAAAGGGGAAGACAGGTGATGGATGAATCTGTATGAATTATTGTAGAGCAGTCACAGGTGTGTGGAATGCGGCACTGGGGAAATTTGGAGATCTGGACTTGGTGAGTGGGTGGAGAGGAGGGCAGGGAGCCGGAGCCGGGGCGGGAGGTGCCCGGGCAGAGGGCACAACAATGCAAGGCCAGGGTCAGCCTGAGGCTGGGCACGGAGGAACTGGCAGAAGGGGGGAGGGGTGGTGTGTTTCCTGGGAATCTCAGTGAAGATTAGTAGTTCGGATTTTCCTAAGTCTTTTGCTTGTGCAGAGAGAAAAGGGACCATTTCTATAGCTGTGTGATAGGATCATATTAAAAAAAACCCTCATTACTAAGTTTTTAAAGGTCATTCCAAATAGTGGCTTTCTAGCTCACATTTGGACATAAGTAAGTTGAAAGGTTGATAAGAGGAAAGCTTTTTGCGTGGACTTAGGGGATACATCAATTTGAAGGCAAAGCACACATTCAAATATTTCCTCCAGTTCTTGGCTGCTGTATTTCATGACAGGGGCTTGTTTAGGACACACTGTTTATCCACCCTCTCCCAACCTACCTGCTTTGGCATCCAACTTTGCAATTCAATCAAAAGTATCACTTAGTAAAACACAGGCTGATTTTAGCAAAGGGTCTGTTTTTCAGAACCGTACCTGAGTACGAAACTTTTAACTTGTGCTTTTTCAAATAATTCTACTGATGATTATAAAAGATCTGTAATACTTTTAGCAAATCGGAAAAAGTATTCTGAGAAACATACAGGAGAAAATTAATTCCAGGTGCAATTAATTCCTGCTGTTGGTTTTTAGCATCGTCTCTCCCTGGATTATTTGCTTTGCATATAGGTGTGTAGGTGTGTGTGTGTGTGTGTGTGTGTGTGTGTGAGAGAGAGAGAGAGAGAGATGAGGTCATGATGTGCGCTGTTTCAGATTTTGTTTTTTTAATTTTCAGTTTCCATTACATCATGACTTTTCTCTGTTAAATAGCCCTTCAAGATTCTTTTGTTTGACTTATCCATGATCCATTTATTCATTCCTTTATTTTTGAACATTCATTAGTGGTCTAATTTTTGCTGTTATAAGTAAGGCAAAAACATTTATCTTATAACCTATACAATGAATATCTTCTGTACGTACAACCTCAATGCTGAGCTATTATTTTTCTTAATGTGAATTCCAACAGCAGAACAACTGGGTCAGGGGGTAGGAACCATTTAGACTCTTGATGAAGAGTCCACCAAATTGCTTCCAGAACCTGGGTCTGCTTACACCTGGGTCCTCACTGCGTCCTCGCAGGCCCTGAGCTGTACCTATGGAAAGGCATCTGGTTTTGTTAATCCAATTTCACAAGCTTTATTGTTCTTCTCATTTTTAGAGAATTCGTTGCTGGGACCAGCTCGCCCTTGGTGGCACCTTCTCAGGAGCAGACTGGAACATGCCCTGAAGCCAGAGAGGAAATCTGGGGGACACAGGAACCCAGTATTGCACTTCCAGAGGATCTGTGCTCAGGGGTTCCAGGTGGGTGGGAGCTGATCCATGCCAGGACCCTAAGCCTGGTCCTGGTCGGGAGCTGAGGAATGTCCTTTCGTTCCCCGATGCTCCAGGATGGCGCCTCGGGTGGCTGTGGCTAGGGTGTGTGTCCCTGGCACCCCACAGCCTGCACCCCATGCTGCATACTGGGACAGGGTCTACTCAGCCCCGAGCCCTGGGTGCCCAGCTTCTACATCAGATAATCTCACTGCCAGGCCCTGCAGCCTCTGTGCCCTGGGGTTGGGTGGACAGCATTTCACGGCCCACTCAAAAGGGAGGTTAGGAGGCCTTTTCCACTTACTGTAGGAAACGGTGTAATTCATAAGGACTTAGTCCTGACGCAGCCCAGATCCTATATCAGCTACAATCTACCGGGGCTGATGGCAGCCACCCCATCAGAGTGCGCGCCACAGCTGGGAGGGAGGGGAGCCCTGGAGTCTCCGTCCCATTTCAAGGAACCGATGCGTGAAGCGGCATCCACAGGTGGTGGGAAACGCACTCCCTACGATGATCTTCCCGCGGAATCCACCTGGTAAATGTGAATCCAACGCTAGGCTGGAGCGAGTTCAATGGCAGCTGGCAGCCCAGGGGCCCTCAGCCCACCTTGTTAGCAGCCGTGCTTACCCCCACCTGCCTCCATGCCCTGCTCCGCAGAGGCCAGGACTGTTGGTCCTCGGACAGAGCCTGTGTCCCAGCCATGAGCAGGACAGCTGTCAGCGTGGCTGTTGGCAGGAGATCCTAGGACATGGAACCTAAGCCACAAACCTGAAGTCATGGTGTGGGGCCTGAGCGATGTCCCTCCGCACTTGGTTTGTGTCCCTGCAGGTTTCTATGTCCCCACCCCTGAGTGGCTCCCCTCCTGCAATCCTGAAGTCTTGAAGTTCCTTAGAGATGCTGTCATCCCACGATGTCTCAGAAGGACCCTCCCGTGGCAGAGGACTTTGTGAGCCTGTCCTGGGTAGTAAGTGGAGGGGCGTTGCTGGGTTCTGAGGCTGTGGGTGTGGCATGGCCAAAGAGCAGAAGTCCTAGGGCTTGGAGGGTAGGAACCAGGTGGCCCTGGGCTAGGGCAGCAGGAGTCAGTGGTAAGAGCTTGTCTCAGGCCAACAGTGGGGCCAGGTGAAGTCAGTGCCTGGAGGAAAACCAATGGCCCTCACCCTTGAAGGAGGCAGGGCCAGACCAAGGCCACCCTGGGGGTTCGTCCCCAGTGCCATCTCCCTCCCAGCCCTGTCAGGAGCCAATCAACCTCTCCTCCCTTCTTCCTTCAAAAGACAGCACTAATTAGCCCCCCCCCCACATTCATGAGCACACACACACACTCATGAGTGCACACACACATTCAGAAGCACACACACACTCAGGAGCACACGCACACTCATGATCACACACACTTATGAGCATGCACACACACACTCATGAGCACACACGCACACTCATGATCACACAACG
>PVKS010046911.1:0-13066 GCA_004027875.1 Aplodontia rufa | reverse complement strand
GTCTGCCACAGCAGAGATTTTCCTGTGTGCAGTTTTAAGCACTAGCCAAACTCAAGGTTTCATAGCAGGTAGTGCTGTAATGACTGATTTCAGGTAGTTGTCAGAGGATTAGAACTTAGGCTTGGATTCATGAATGAAGCTGGCTTTGGAACGTGGAACACAGTCTTGGATTTTTAAAAGGATCTGGAATTGGAATCCTGAATGTACTAGCACTGTGGGCTTCCCTTCCTCAGTTTCATTAATATGTCTCCTTGTGAATAAGCAGCCAATTATATCAAACCCAATGAGTTTGGGAGTTTTGATTCAGCTCTGTGTAATACGTCTGTGAATCGAGTTTCTAGGTGCTGATGGAAACTCTCTTAGAAATGCAGGATGATTTTTCTTTCAACACATAATCTTCCTTGAGGAAAGGATCAGAAACTTTCCCTAATATCACACAGACACTGAGGGATATGTTGGAGCTAGGTCAACAATGGCAGTTTTGCAGAGCCGGTTTCAGTATCCCTGCTTGCTATGCTGAGCGGTTTAGCAGATCTCTGGCAGAAAGGCCCAGGGATTGTGCTTTGTGTCTATCAGTCAGCAGCTGCTTTCAAAGCGCCTTTTCAACCACAAAATTGAAAAGTGGATTAAAGCATACAGTACAAGTTCGCATTGCTTTGAGAAAGTGTGAAGAGGTTGTATACCCAGTGTGGACTCTGAACTGAGCTCATGTGTCAAATTTCAGTCTGCCACAGCGGAGATTTTCCTGTGTGCAGTTTAAAGCACTAGCCAAACTCAAGGGTTCATAGCAGGTAGTGCTGCAATGATTGTTTTCAGGTAGTTGTCAGAGGATTAGAACTTAGGCTTGAATTCATGAATGAAGCTGGCTTTGGAACGTGGAACACAGGCTTGGATTCTTAAAAGGAACTGGAATTGGAATCCTGAATGTACTAGCACTGTGGGCTTCCCTTCTAGAGATTCATTAATATGTCTCTGTGTGAAAAAGCAGCCAATGATATCAAACCCAATGAGTTTGGGAGTGTTGATGCAGCTCTGTGTAATACGTCTGTGAATCGATTTTCCAGCTGCTGATTGAAACTCTCTTAGAAATGCAGGATGATTTTTCTTTCAGCACACAAACTTCCTTGAGGAAAGGATCAGAAACTTTACCTAATATCGCACAGTCACTGAGGTATATGTTGGAGCTAGGTCAAAAATGCAGTGGTGCAGAGCTGGTTTCAGTATCCCTGCTTGCTATGCTGAGCGGTTTAGCAAATCTCAGGCAGAAAGGCCCAGGGATTGTGCTTTGTGTCTAGCAGTCAGCAGCTGCTTTCAAAGTGCCTTTTCAACAGCAAAACCGTAAAGTGGATTAAAGCATACAGTACAAGTTCGCATTGCTTTGAGATAGTGTGAAGAGGTTCTACACCCAATGTGGATTCTGAACTGAGGTCACGTGTCAAATTTCAGTCTGTCACAGCAGAGATTTTCCTATGTGCAGTTTTAAGCACTAGCCAAACTCAAGGGTTCCTAGCAGGTAGTGCTGCAATGACTGATTTCAGAGAGTTGTCAGAGGATTAGACCTTAGGCTTAGAATTATGAATGAATTGGCATTGGAACGTGGAACACAGGCTTGGTTTCTTGAAAGGAATTGGTTTTGGAATCCTGAAAGCACTAGCACTGTGGGCTTCCCTTCTACAGATTCATTAATATATCTCTGTGTGAAAAAGCAGCCAATGATATCAAACCCAATGAGTTTGGGAATGTTGATACAGCTCTGGGAAATAAGTCTGTGAGTAGAGTTTCCAGGTGTTGGTGAAAACTCTCTTAGAAATGCAGGGTTATTTTGCTTTCAGCACACAAACTTCCATCCAGGAAAGGATAAGGAGCTTTCCCTATTATCACACAGTCACTGAGGGATATGTTGGAGCTAGGTCAACAATGGCAGTGGTGCAGAGCCGGTTTCACTGTCCTCACTTGCTATGCTGAGCAGTTTAGCAGATCTCTGGCAGAAAGTCCCAGGGATTGTGTTTTGTGTCTAGCAGTCAGCAGCTGCTTTCAAAGTGCCTTTTCAACAGCTAAACCGTAAAGTGGATTAAAGCATACAGTACAAGTTCGCATTGCTTTGAGATAGTGTGGAGAGGTTCTACACCCAGTGTGGACTCTGAACTGAGCTCAGGTGTCAAATTTCAGTTGTCATAGCAGAGGTTTTCCTATGTGCAGTTTTAAGCACTAGCCAAACTCAAGGTTTCATAGCAGGTAGTGCTGCAATGACTGATTTCAGGTTGTTGTCAGGGGATTAGAACTTAGGCTTGGAATCATGAATGAAGCTGGCTTTGGAACGTGGAACACAGGTTTGGATTCTTAAAAGGAACTGGAATTGGAATCCTGAATGTACTAGCACTGTGGGCTTCCCTTCTACAGATTCATTAATATATCTCTGTGTGAAAAAGCAGCCAATGATATCAAACCCAATGAGTTTGGGAGTGTTGATGCAGCTCTGTGTAATACGTCTGTGAATAGAGTTTCCAGCTGTTGTTGAAAACTCTCTTAGAAATGCAGGATGATTTTTCTTTCAACACACAACCTTCCTTGAGGAAAGGATCAGAAACTTTCCCTAATATCACACAGTCACTGAGGTATATGTTGGAGCTAGGTCAACAATGGCAGTTTTGCAGAGACGATTTCAGTATCCCTGCTTGCTATGCTGAGCGGTTTAGCAAATCTCAGGCAGAAAGGCCCAGGGATTGTGCTTTGTGTCTAGTAGTCAGCAGCTGCTTTCAAAGTGCCTTTTCAACAGCAAAACCGTAAAGTGAATTAAAGCATACAGTATAAGTTCGCATTGCTTTGAGATAGTGTGAAGAGGTTCTACACCCAATGTGGACTCTGAACTGAGGTCATGTGTCAAATTTCATTCTGTCACAGCAGAGATTTTCCTATGTGCAGTTTTAAGCACTAGCCAAACTCAAGGTTTCATAGCAGCTTTGATAGATATGGGTCTGCCCCAGAGTTTGCTGTGTGGATAGGAAGTCCAAGGCTAATGCAGTTTCTTTGGAAATAATTCCCATCACATTTGGCAATCAAATACCTCATTTCAACATATACACACTTGTTTTATAGCTCAAATTGTCATCTGTGCCCAAGCGACAGGATCCTAAGGGGAATCTCTCCTCAGGTCAGCCACTCACCTTCACCTTGATTTGTTGCCCTCCTTGATTAATTTCGTACACAATGATCCTTCTTTTAATATTAACACAAGTTCCTCACCCCAAGAGTTCACCAGGGTTTTTCCAGTTTGTTTTGGACACTGAAATTTCCAGGTCTAAGCATTTCAGTAGTAAAAGTAAGTATCCCTATAATTTTTGGAGAGGTGGGCATATGCCTTTTTCACCCAGGTCCTAAGCAGCCTATCTGGAGCTTTCCAAAGAGGAAGTGCTAGATTATTCCACAATTTGTGGATCTCAAGGATGCCCCTTAAAGTACTCATCTGTTACTGTTTGGTTTGGTGCAGTATCAAAGGGCTGTTTCTTTGGGGACTTCTTGCATTTAAGACCACTGATGCCTGAACCCTAAGTTTTCTCATCTCTGACCTGCCCAGCTGATCTCTAGCACCAAGAGGGTTGATGTGGGCTTCAAGGAAAAAAGTCATAGAGAAAGGTACAGCCAAGTGGGACATTGTTCTCTGTTGAAGAAGCATTTGCCAATGGATAGTGAAGCAAGTTTTTATTTTTGCTTTTCAAGAATTCATCATGAGAAAGTTAAGGATGAGAAAGTATATAAACAGCAGACAAACGCTGAGCATTTCAGAGTCTGTAGATATGTGGAGGTTAAGTTCATTCCTAAAGCAATTGCTGTTTGGACTCAGAGTTAAGGACTGTTTTACATCTTGCACTTCTGCCTAAAAACGTTCTGTGCTTTTGTGCAGATTTGCACAAGGAGGGCTTTGCTATAATTCAAGGGGAGAATTACTGTGAATTTTGCCCAGACCACACTGCTGTTAAGCAGTGCCTCTTCTCAAAGGCAGAAAAAGTACTTAGTCTGAGTCTCCAGTTAACACCACAGCTCCCTGTATCTCCCCCTTCTTTCTAATGCGGTTACTGTGCTGTGATTGGAGGTTGCCAGATTTCTCTTTGGACAATGCAGCATCCTATAGTCATAACACAAAGAATATTAGTAGCAAAGACACATTTAGGGAAGATGCTATACTGCATGTTTTAACATTTTTCAGAGATTACAACCAGGTAAATCATGAAGCAGTTGCTTAGCGAACAGTGTGAGAATTATAAAATGATTCTGATAATCTTGGATATCTTAGATATGAGGACATTTACAAGATTTAAACTGCCTTTTTGTTTTCACACACCCATTCAGTGATATCTACCTTGTTTTCAATTCCAAGGACTAACATTACAGTTGCTGCACTGACACAATTTTATGATTAGTGTGGCAATGAAACTGCTGGGTGAATATAAGAGAAGCATGCTCATTTCCTCTTCTTACAACTGTAGATTTTTTCAGATTATTTAACTTACTTACTATCATTTTCTCAATAAATAGACTCTTACAAACTTACAAAAAAACATTTAATACACCCAAAGTAGAATTTAAGTAGTCCAGCATACTATAATTTATCTACGGCAGTGGATATTTTAGCATTTTTGTTTTAAATTAAATAGAAGTCTCCTTTAAAAATCATATTTATTAATATTAATCTCATTTAGAGCAAAGCAAAGTATTATGTAGGGTTTGGTAATAGTGTAAGTCAAATTTTCCTTATTGATGGAAGGCCTGGAAGTACAATTAATTACATTTTAATGATTTACAGATTTAACTTTATTTTTAGAATCTCAAATGTTTATGACGGGTAGAATTTTAAAGTTATGTATATCTTTACCAATTGACAAAAATCTCTTTTGAAAAAATATTTTTATGTCATGTGAACTGAATATATTTTATGTTCCTTAATAAGATTGATGAATACTCATATTTTAACATCTAATTTGCATGTACACAGCATAAAAGATAAATTGAATGAGCCTGGTACAGACTTCCTAGTGTAGGGCAAGGTGTACCACTGGAAGTGTAGGGTTCAATATGGCACAAAAAGGCACTGAATAACATTTTCACGTGGTCATTTGCCTCGTGTGGGGTTCTGAATCACAACAACCATCACCAAGTCTTTTTTCTCAAGCCTCTATTCAAAGGGATCCATTTATTAATGAGTTTAAGAGTCAACACTGAAAAGTTGGTCTTGAATAAAAGCAGGTAAAAAAAAAAAACAAAGGACTAAAAAAAAAAAACTTCGATAAAATAAAACTATGTGAAACAAAAATATATTAATTTAAGGCCCAGAATCAAATGTGAGCTTAAGTGACCACCATGATTTCAAACAAAAGAGAAGCTTAAAATAAACAAAGAAACTTAGCAATAATAAAAATGACACAATACAGTTGGTGTGGAGAAGATTCACACAGAGGAGGTACACTAAGCCAGAATACACTGCTAGATCAGTTCAGACAGCCAGGGTGTTTCATGGGTATCCATTTAGTTCACAGAAAAATATTTTCTAAGAAAAGGAAACCTATGAATTTAGAGTTCTTGCACTCCCCCTTTATTCTTCCCCCTTTTTCTTCTAATTTGGATAGTGAAATCCACATACAGGACTGAGGAATGTAAACCATGGCTCTCTTAGCTCTGTAATGGCTTTATTCCAAGAAGGAGAAGTTTGGACATTATGGAATGTTTTAAGCCAAAATGAAGTAAAAATATGTTATTTTTCTCATTTATGTATAATAGAGCCTCTTTACACTTCACGTTTCTCTCCACAGAACTTTTTTTCTTTTCCTTCAATTTTTCCAGCTATCAATGAGCTTATTTCCATAAGAAAATTTTTTACGAATTTTTTTCTTTGTTTTGGTACATGACCCTGGGCTGCCAAGTGATACTACCTTTTGGAATATTTTCTACCAGTTAAAGTTTTATCATGGAAATTTGGCCTTGAAAATCAGGAGCAACTGTAGTGTGGCAGGATATTAGTCTGAGTCTAAAATGCCACCACAGCTCACTACACTTTTCAGCCCTAAACCAGATTTGTTTCTTTGACCATCAGATGCTTTTCCAAAGGAATATTCTGTTACCCTGGATTACACTTTCCATGGGATGTGTTGGGTCCTAGCATGCTAATACTTTTTTTTCCCTACCTGAATCATTCTGGCTACTCTTTCCACCAGGACGAGAAAGACATTAATTTTTCCCCACAGATGGGAGGGCAAGATTTGGTCTTCGATCCTCACACAGTGAAGCAGCTAATGTAGAGCTTGTGGTGATGGGGCATAGGTCCTTAATTATGAAACATCTTTCCTAATAATCCTCCATTGCAGTATCTGAGGGTCCAGGAGTCATTTATAGTAACCAAGTGACTTTTTCCTTGGGAATATTTACCCAGTCTCCAGAAGGAACCCAAAATGAGTGTTTCCCAACATCATATATACTATATTTCCCTATAAATAACTATCTCTAATAGAGCTTATTATGAGGTATAGCAAGAAATTATCAGCAAGAACATTTAATAAAGATAAGGAGAATAAGTGGGCATGGCTTGTAAACAGGCCTGAGCCTGGTAATGCCCTGATACTGTCCTGGGATCAAACTGTTCTAAACACCACGATGAGCTTCAGTTGCTTACATTCCTCACTTCCTTGTTTTAAACCTAAAAGGGAAACAAAAATTCATCTCATTAAAAACATACTTATACTCGAGACAAACCTCAATCATTGATGAAAAGGGTTTTGTGAATATTACCTTGGGATAATAACGAAAATTCCATCACTCCAAGAGATGGGTAAAACACGCCTGGACAGTTAACTCATGACCTCAGGTTCTGAATGAAGTTGCACTTGGCAAAATGAGCTGCAACCACGCACAGGAAGCAACTTGGTATTGTCTGCTTGCTTTGGAGGATTCTGCCACCCACATGGTGGATCACTGGGCTTTCTTCTTCTGTTACCTGTAATCCTTATAGCAACCATAGAATGCACAAAAAGGTATACATCTGAATGAAAGTGCAGAAACTGAGACAAAGTAGTGACCATCCAAGGATGTGAAAGCAGGTCACTGGGAGTAAAGAGTTTCATTCTTTGGAATAGTGAGATGATGATGATTCGAGTAAAGGGCACACTTCTGGTATTCTAGGTTGAACTCAGCACCTCACTTCGGAGGTTCACTTAGATGTTAAGTCCCCTAACTCGGTGCTGCCTTGCAATTCATGCTTGTGCCACTTTGCCTAGAATGGGGGCCTCCTTCAATAGTCAATATTCTCCTGAAAGCACCAATCTCCCTGAATTCTTGAGCAGCCTTGCCAGGAGATGCAGACACTACCAGGACATAGCTACCATTTGGACAAACCTGTGTCCCCTGGCAGCCACTGCCTCAACAACTGTCCATCCTCTCCATCTGCACCTCACCAAGGCTGGTGGTGTGGATCAATGCCTGATCTTCAAGAAACCTGGTGGTTTCACTTTGGTTCTGGTCCTTGGGGAGGCCAGTGTTGTGGCTTGGGGCCTCCTTGTCAAGGAGGCCTGTGATGCCCCTTGAGTCCTAGTCCTTAAGAAGGCTGGTGGTGATTTTCATGGCTTGGTCCTTGGTGAGGCTACTGGGATATCTTAGTGGTTCAGGAGGGTTCTACCCTTCATTATAGCTCCCTGATATCTCCCAATCAGAAGAGGCACCCTCCACTACAATCATCTTTATATTGCCAAGGTAGAAACTCCATGAGAAAAATCTGTAACAAAAACACACAGAGGGTACTGCCTTTCCTTTAGCTGTTTACAAATTGTCCTTCACACAGGGCCTTATAGCTAAAAAAGTGAAATTCAGCATTTGGAGAAAAATTCAGGGTTGCAATAAGTACAACTGCCTTGTTGTTTAAAAATAATAATTTCCATGTCTTTTTAGAACACAGATCTAAAGTACAGTCAGTGGGCTAAAGGTATACTTTATGACATCACTTAGTTACTATTTTGATTATATCAATTAGCAATGACCACATCCTTAAAGATGGGATCATTTCAAGTTCCCGACATTAGGATGTTTGGGGTGAAGTTGCATATTCCATTATTCACACTGATAAAGCATCTACCAGAAACTTTTCAAAATTCAAATCTTGTATACCTTGAAATGGAAAGCAGAGTTTCTCTGGTGTTTTCCATAGCTGAGGCAGCAATGGCAAAGACCGGTTTTCTTGGCAAACTTCACTGGCTCCCATGCTATGCCTCCCCAGGCATGGCTCCTGTCTCGCCTTTGGGGAGTTGTGATACCCCCAGGCCTGGATCTGCTAAGCTAAAGTGTTCTGGAACTATCTTTCAGTTTTCTCATCCCAGGAAACAAGGTGCATGTGGTGTACTTGACACATTGAGGGACTCATAAATATGAGAATGTTGAAGATTTTTTCTGCAAAGTGACTATTGTTAGGTGGCTTTCACAGATGGGACTGATATGAGGCCTGCAGTTCCTGGAAGGTGTCCTTGTAAGGAACGTGGGCTCTTCCTGGTCATGGGTGAACAGTTTTGCTGTGATACTGTCTCACCTTTGTGGTTGTCACAAGCCTAGGAGCAATGGGGCCACTCAATCCTTGCCTAGAAGCTCTGAGTGTTCCAGTCCAGATAGTCCCTTCCTTTTAGAAACTTTGGATCTCAGTGGTTTTGCTATATAGTCCAGAGCAAACTCTATGGAAGGGAACTACAAGTAAAGAAAGCCAAAGGGCGCAGAGGCAGGGCTGCACCTGCTGCCACAAACAGGATCCGCAACATGAAATGCAGGCCCGGCAGAGCATCACAGTGTGCTTCAAATAAGGAGCCCTTGTCCAGTACAGCTCTTTGCACAGTGCTGAGGCCAGAGGGAAGACTATGTGTGTGAACAAAGTAGCCCCTGTCTTCCCATTCCATTGATGATTCTCTCTCTGTGGCTTAGTTTAGGTGGTGTGTCTTCTAATAGGAATAGCAGTGATTCAATGTTTCCCTGCATGACCTAGATTTTCAAGCCCCATCAAAACAAGACCAAAGGCTCTGCCACATGGTGAGTTGAAGTTCCCATGTGCACTGAAAAAATTGACTCTGTGCACATATAATGAGCTCCAGGTTCCACTTCGAAGACTCTGCTTCCCCACTACAGTACAGAATGGGGCTGGGCAGTTATTCTGCCCTCTAAAATCCTGGAGCAATCCTAGGGTTTGGAGAGTGTGACCTTAGGCAGTGGTTGGTGCTGGGTGCTGGGAAGGATTCAGGAGTGCCTTTTCTGATATGTGCTGGGATTTCATGTACCTGTGTCATTATCTGCTCTCTGTTCACTTGTGCTACTCCAACCATTATAACGGTAGGTGGTGAAGCAAGACAATGGCTCAGGCAGAAGATTCAAAGTCACTTTCTGCTGGATCAGTACCCAAAGGAGAATCAACTCAGTGTCTGGCTTGTCATTCCTATCCATGTCAGGCCAGTGGGCTGAATACCTGACCTGATATTATCAGGGCCAAGCCCAAAAAGTGTGAGTTAGATGATTCTTACTCAGCTTCATGTGTGTTCCTTAGATAGAAACACAGTAAATCTGCCAGATAGGCTAGAACACTGAGCATTCTGTTCCCAGCATAGCAGTGAATAAGCAAAATTGACCACTGAACTGAAAATATAAGTCCTCAGTTGGATGCCAGTTGGAAATGGGGGACATGGGCAGCCATGGCTTTATAATTTCCACACCTCTTTGCAATCATTGCATTCGTACTTAGCATGTTTCTCCTCAGAGTTGCTCACAGGAATTATCAATTCTTTGCATTCTTCACTTGTGTTAATGCCCCTTGTAGAAATGGACTAAGAGCCCTTTTTAGAAATGTCATTAAAAACTCACCTAATTTTTGCATGAACCTTTTGAGTTTTCAGAATTCAAAATTAACCTAGATTGGAATACTTCTTTTAATTCAGATGTGAAGGAGGGGCTAGTGTTAGGGCCTGGATACAACAGTGTGGGAGAGGTGTGGTTTATGGGTTGGGAGCATTGACAGTGACCAATGGTAGCAGAGGGGGAGAAGGCTCAGGGTGGTCACCTGCACGCCTGTGAAGAACCTGCACTGCGAATGGCAAGGAATGACTGGGTAGAGCTCTTTCATGCTTCTCCTGGAAACTGCCCACCTCAGGAAGAAGGATGTGGTCAGAAGTATGCAGTGTGTGTGGCGTGCTTTGTGAATCTTGAACACTGAAGTTTGTCAACTGTGTTGTGTGTTCAGGATGAGGGTGGCATATGGCATGAGCTGAAAGATACAGACAGTAATCCAACACCCAGGCTCTTAAGAATGAAGCTGCTTTCCTAAACTTGTTTTATGGTGTGTCCCTCTTCCAGATCCTTGCCTGGTCTGCCCATCACTACTAATGAGAATTCACTATGAAGTGAGAGGCAGTTTGGGCCTGGTTGTTGCTAATATCCTCTACCTTTAGAAGTGAGGCCACCACGAGGACAGATGCAACCACCAAATCCACAGCTCCCCATGGCCCAGCTTCTGC
This sequence comes from Aplodontia rufa, assembly GCA_004027875.1. Taxonomy (NCBI): domain Eukaryota; kingdom Metazoa; phylum Chordata; class Mammalia; order Rodentia; family Aplodontiidae; genus Aplodontia; species Aplodontia rufa. The sequence goes on along the minus strand of PVKS010046911.1, from coordinate 2,546 downwards.
CTGAGGACTCTGCAGGTGTTGATATCAGTACCTTTCTGAAACACAGCTTTGGAGTGCAGCCCCTTGTCCTGCATGAACAAGAGCATGTCCTGTGGGGATAGGAGGAGAGGGAGAGGCACAGGCTCTGAGCCTAAGGCTGAGAGTTTAGCTTGGCTCTCCTGCCAGGGGTGTGCAGTTCGAGGTTCGAGCTAGACTGGAAGCAATGTGGTAGACATGAAGTGATTCCTTCCCAGCTGTCTATGCTACACTGATACTCTGGAACTTGTGAACACTCGTGAGAATGAGAAACATGTAACAGACCACAGACCCAAGTTTCCTGGGAGTCACAGTCTCCTGTGTTGCCCTATCATTCTAGGGCCCCTGTGTTCATTCCTCTCCACAGAAGGACAACCTTCTATCCAAGCTCCATTCCAATTTGTTGATAACCTGTGGCAGACCACATGCCCATTCCCACTTCCCACATTTCCAAGGCTTCTTTCAATTTAGGCAGGGGCCTCCTCTGATGGCACTGTTCTTGCAAGCCTGAGTCCTCTACACCCTCTAGAATGTGAGTCAATATCAAACACAGAAACCATGCACTCACAATCTAGCACGCTGCTCCTCTGTGGTTTCACTTTGGTCACACATGGCACAGCACACTGGCTTGATCCTCCTTCTATGAAGGGGAGGACTGGTGAACACATACCTCCCCAACTCAGCTATGAAAGGTATAAGTCCACTGGCAACTTTCTCCTCAGTCATCAACTGCATCAACTGTGGTACCATCTTGGGTGAGGGGCTCGGCCTCCAGTGATAACACCCAGTATCATTCAAACACGTTCTGAAGAGCAGCACGCTCAGTACATCTTTCTTTAGCACACTCTGTTAGAATTTGAGAATTGATAAATACCAGAGGATGCTGATGGCACTTGAAATGCACCTCAATGTAGTGCTCATTTTAAGTTGTAAGGCTGAGCAGACTTGGCTGAAGTGTTCATGAAAACACAGGAGAGACTGATGTGTGACCAAGGAGGATGAGGGAGGTGGGCTGAGACACTCAGTCCCAGAATGTGTTCTGCTTCAACAGGCACTTGTGTCTTGGCTGGATCTAGTGGAAGAGTCAGGAGACTGTATCCTGAGCAGGCCGCCTGTCCACTGTACAAGTCCTGCGTCAGATGTTCTCTTTATGGCAATAGAGAGAAATGTGTCTGATCAGGATAGGGAAGAGCCATTGACTCGAGTTCCTTCTCTCAGGAGAGCTGCAGAAGTGCCCACAATACCTACTAGCACAGTGGCTGGTATCCACTGGGGCATATATCTGGGAGGGATCTTCCAAACAGTTGTCCTTTCCTTGGAGCTGGTTATGTTGTGCTCAATTTGTCCTGGCACATGGTAGACCTCCATCAGTACACCCTGTTTAGGAAAGAATTTTACTTCCTGTTTTCTTCCCTGAGTCAACAGAAGAAATGAGGATGGCATTCACAGTGCTGACTCTTGTTTGCACCTCTGCTTCCTCTTTGCTGTGTCATCCAAGACAGAAAAAAGTCTGTTTTGCCATGGTATCATTCCCCAGATCCTAAACAATTGAGTTCTTCTAGCTTGCATTCCCCTGTTCCTTGAACCTGGAAATTAAGGAAATTCTGAAACCAAGTCACATTGAAGGCAGTTCTTTCAGTGTCCATGCCCCCTAAACAGGCCAACTACCACTTTCAGCACACATCCTTAAGATTATAAGTATTGTCAACACTACAACACATAGTTGTTGGCAGTGCCTTTCTCAAAAATCTCCCATGGTGCAAAGAGTAAAGTCAAGGAAAAAGGAATGGGATGCAGTTATACTAAAAAAGAGTTTTCACAGCTAAAAATCTAGTCAAGATCATCATGAGAGAACCTACAGAATGGGAGAAAACTTTTGCCTGCTACACCTCAGACAGAGGGCTCATGTCCAGAATATACAAGGAACTAAAGAAACTAAACACCAAAATCAGAAACAATACAATCAGTAAATGGGCTGTGGATCTAAAAAGAAACTTCTCACCACTGGAAATCCAGAAAGCCCACACATATATAAGAAAATGCTCTACACCATTAGTTATAAGGGAAATGCAAATCCAAACTTCTATGAGATACTAACTCTCTCTTGTTAGAGTAGCAAAAATGAAAAATTCTAACAACAACGGATTCTTGATGGAATGTGAGAAAAGAGGAAAACTGTAACATTGTTGGTGGGACTGCAAACTGGTTCAGCCACTATGGAAAGCAGTGTGGAGTATCCTCAAAAAATTAAAGATGGAACCACCTTACGACCCAGCTATCCCACTCCTGGGTATTTTCCCAAAAGAGTTAGAATCAGCATATTATAGTGATATGGCTTCCTCAATGTTTATAGCTGCTCAATTTACTATAGCTAGATCATGGAACCAACCCAGATGCCCCTCATTCGATGAGTGGATACAAAAACTTTGGTGCATATATAGAATGGAATACTACTCGGCCATTAGAGAAGAGGATATTATGGCTTTTGCAGCCAAATGGATGGAGATGGAAGGAATTATGCTAAGTGAAGT
>PVKS010046910.1:0-13066 GCA_004027875.1 Aplodontia rufa | reverse complement strand
AACCTAACTGGTTCTAGAGGCAATGTTCTTAACCAATTCACTATATTACAAAATGAAGACATCCTCTGAAAATTAAGAAGAACCCACATTCCAGTGCTAAGGATCAAACCCAGGGACTAGTATGTGTTAGGCAAGTGCTCTATCACTGAGCTATACACCCAGCACTGTTTTTATCTTAAAGGCTAATTGATTGGGAAATGTCCAAGATGGGATTTGTTGTCACGTATTCATAGATGCATGCAATACAGCAATTCAATTTGGTCAATATCCATCCACTCCTCTACCTCCCTGCTCCCATCCCCTGATCCCTTGCCTCTGGTCTACGTCCCATATTTTTCTTAAAATACCCAAGTACAGTGACATAATTCTTATACCCATGAAGAACATTTTGTATACATGACTATAATATATTCAGTGACATAATTATAAATGCACCTCAGTTGGAAAAATGCAGAAACTAAAGCAAGGTGTCCAATTAATAGGACTTTCACTCTAGCAAGCTTCCTTTTATCATTCATTCACTTGTTTGATAAGCTTTATTTTATTTTCTGGTACTGCTGGTACTGGAGAGCAAACCCCAGGCTTCATACATACTAGGTGAGTGCTTTACCACTGAGCCATATCCCAAGCAGTTTTATTTCTACTTTTGAGATAAGGTCTGGCTAAGTGGCTGAGGCTGGCCTTGAACTTGGAATCTTTCTGCCTCAGCCTCCCAAATAACTGAGATTATAGATATGCTCCATTGCACCCAGCTCTTGTAAGCATTTTTCACCTGCCACATGTTTTGACCTATACATATATTTTTGTCACTATGAAAGTCACCATTAACATTGTCAGCCACCTTTATACTCATTCTATACTTAAACGGTTTTACAGTCATCTTTGTTATCCTTCATCTATGCAACGAAATTAATACAGAACAAAAGGCCCTGGACTAAATACCAAAAAAGAAAGAGAGTTAAAACTAGAATTCAGTCTCCCAGATATTAACTGTCTTAATTGAGCACTATCCTAGATGTTTTGCACACTTTATCCCTAACTCTTACAATAACCCTATGTGACTGGGATCTTGTTTTTTCCCCCAGTAGTGGGGATTGAACTAAGGGCCTTGTGCATGCTAGACAAGCACTCCACCACTGAGCTACATCCTCAGCCCTGGAGTCTTCAAATTTTCATTCACATAAACCTCAAAAGAATTTTGAGAAGCCATGTACTTCCTTACACATATTGAGGTTGACATCTAAATTTTCTTAACATGCCTGAATAGATGCAAAATGTTTCATTTCCAGCATATCGCCAAACATTCATGGAAAACACAGTGTAAAATCTGTTTTAACTCTCAAAACATTTTCATTGTTCCTTTTTTCCCTTGAAATCAAGTATCCATTATATTCTCTCCACAGAATTTTATCCTATCATATATTTTTATACCTGAAGGTCTGTTGATTACCATATTGAATTTCTCTGTGACAAGAGTACAACCATAAATAGTAATTAAATTATTTTTATTTTCTTCTGACCATAAGTCTCCAGCATAAGAAGGTCTTCTTAATTGAGTTATAATTGCAATTATGCATTCATAATATACAAATAATAACATGAAAATATTACATATTGTAATTATTATAAACTTTTATTGGAAATGCATCTCCTAGTGAGGTAAGTAGAGAATATACAGGTTATAGGACCTTGAGTTAAATAAGATTCCTGGATATTAATGTTTGAAATTGTCACTTTGGCCCCAAGGGTTTTGACACCCTGGACCAAAGCACTATAGTAAGATTCCTGACTTTTGATAGTTATTCTTTTCTTAGATTAGGAAAGGAAAACTGGAAGTGAGTTCTCAGACAAATTATTTTTGGAAAATAGTACTAAAGCAGGTTGAGGATTTAGAAATTGGTTCAATTTTAGTGATGGTGACCTCATAGCACTTGTAAAGTCTTCATGTGCCTTGATACAGAAAGAATATTTGAATCCCTCCACACTAAAATCATACCATTAGCCACTGGGGTAGGTTCTTCCATTAGCCACTGGGGTAGGTTCTTCCAGGGGTAAGTATTTTTGCAAGAAAAACCTCATGCACCTTTAAATGACTATAAACCTATTTCTGAAATTGCTTATCATTCTAGAGAAACTTACAAGGAACCAGCCAAAATTGCCAGAGTCATCCTGCTCCACCACATTTAGGTGATGTACAGTAAACTTGTTCATTATAATACTGAATTCTCTGCCCAGATTTACAGCCATCTGCCACTTGGGTTTTGCTGTTGTTGCTGTTGTTTTAAAGACATGGTGTGCTGTTTTACCCTGTCTTGTCTTGAACTCCTGGATTCAAGGGATCCTCCCACTTCAACCTCCTGAGCACTGGAACTACAGGTGCACACCACCATGCCGGGCTCTGTCTGCCATATTTTGAACACACAATGACATCTAACTAATCATGTTCAAGAATGTACCTGCCTCTACATGTGATGATGAATCCTTCCTGTATGCATATGTATGAGTGTCCCCGATAAAAAAACTCCTTGTCTTGTTTCCTCCCAGAGATACTGCTTTGGAAATTACTCCCAGACTATTCTTTACTTGCTGCAAATAACAAACCTCTCAGTTTTTTAATCTCCTGGATGTACCTATAGGCTTTGCACTCACCAGGAGGCAAACTCATTGCCTTCAGTTACAATGTGCTGAATTCCTAAGCCCCATGGTGATAGTATGACCATGATTAGGTCATGAGAACAGAGTCTGCATGAATGAGATTAGTGATTGCCCTTATAAAAGAGGTCCAAGAAATCTCCCTTGCCCTTTCCACCATGTGAAGACACAGAAAAGACTGTGGTCTGTGAACCAGGAAGATGGCCCTCACCAGACACCAAATCTGCCAGTGCATTGATGTTGGACTTCTCAGCCTCTGGAACTGTGACAAATGAATTTTGTTGTTTATAAGTCAACCAATCTATATTTTTGTCAGACCTGAATGGACTAAGTTTACCCCTGTGGAAAGACAAAAAGACAACTACTAGAGTATCATTATCCTCACTTTACACTCCAAGAACAATTGTCTCAAAGACTTTCAATAGGGCTGGAGCGGTGGCTCAGCGGTTTCGGCGCTTGCCTTGCAAGCATGAGGACCCGGGTTCAAACCCCAGCACCACGTACACAACTGAGTGTTGGAGCAACTAAGGCCATGTGAAAAACTAAATAAAGTTGTTTCTCTCTTTCTCTCTCTCTCTCTCACTGTCCCTCTTTCTTTAAAAAAAAAAAAAAGACTTTCAATAACTGCCCAGTCTGAGGCAGCCAGTAAGGGTTTAAGACGCTCCACTAGTTAAGTGGAATGTAAGTCTGCAGCTACAGGAAGAATGCACACATGCAAGGACATGGAGGCGGAATATACATACCACCATTTGACAAGGAAGCAAAAGCAATCCCATTTTGAACATTCTTGAGTGATGGTAATGTTCTACACATTTACACATTTTTAATGAGCAATTAGACCCAGGTGCACCACTAAGCTACATCTCCAGCCCTTTTATATATATATTTTTTTCTTTTTTTTATTTTGAGACAGCATCTTGCTAAATTGCACAGGCTGACCTTGAACTTATGATTCTCTTGTCTCTGCCTCCCAGGCTCCTGGGATTATAGGCCAGCACCACAGTGCCTGGCTGTCCTACACATCTGGATAGGTGCTTGACTCACATAAATGTAAGCATTAGTCAAAATTTACAGATATTTAAGATGTTTGCATTTTATTCAATGCAAAATTGACCTCAACAGAAAACTTATAAATATATGGGGAGCTCTATTAATGGTATTCATGCTGAAATATTTAAAGGAAAGAGTGTGAATATCTAATTTAAAATGCTTAAAGTATCAGATGTATTGATTGATCAGTAGAGAGATGGAGAAACTGAGAGATATGTCAAGTGAATTCTTTCAATTTTGCTGTATGTTTAAATTTTTATAATAAAACAATAGAGGGGGAAATACCATCTCCTGTGTGTTCATTGTATGTCAAGGAAACACCACCTGCACAGTCTTAATATAACATAGTATGTTTCGTACAACATTACGTTATTTCAACTATGATGCTGATGACCTTGTAGCAATACAGAACTGAAGTCAAGTAAATTCCTTAGTTCTATCAACTAAATTCTCCTCTCTTGGAATAATACATTCTTCAACAATTTCCAATGATTAGATTATTGATAATGTATGCAGAAATTTTTGGGCACATAATAGTTCCTTAGTAAATATTGGTTGAATCCAGTGCGTTTTCATGGTTCTTGTTCTAATGGATAGCACCAGTGGCAAAAAGAAGTTAGATTGCTCACAATGTCATTCCTATTGTTGTAATAACACAAGGTGACCCCTGTTCGTTATCATCACAGGAAAAGTAAAAGCCAAGCTTTCTTTTTAGAAGAATTAACATTTTGACTCAAATTTTAAAATCTAGCCTGGAGGTATATTTAGGTGGTAGAGCATTTGCATGGCATGCGTGAAGTCCTGGGTTCCAGCACCACACACACAAAAATCCTGTAGTCTGATTTATGATCAGGTTAATATGCTACTATCTCAACTTTTCAGACACTCCCAGGGTCTACAGCATTACATGGGTCAATAACCCCTTGGGGTTTAAGAACCAGCACCTGTAATTCTCTAGTCAATCTTTTCAGCTGACTACCCTAAGGTGGAGTTGCAGGATGGCTGCGGGCCTTTATGCTATTCAGCTTGGTTATTGTCTTTTTTCTAATGGATATTCAAAATTCATCACTCTTTTATCATTTAAAGTGCTAGGGATTGGAGAGGGTGGGGGGGCATAAGACAAGCTAAACAAAGTTCAACCACTGAGCTACAGCTCCCAGCCCAGACAGCTGTGGTTTTGATGTTTATCAGCTTACTGTGTCTGTATGCCCTTTATTCTGGAATCAGAACCTTAGCCCTTTGGCTTAATGAGACAGAGTCAGCAAGGTCAGGAATAGCCTCCTGTATATTGCAAATCACTTTCACAACTTCAAAGAAAGAGAAACAAAGAAAACCAGATTCTATGGTGTTTTATGCAAGGCAATAGACCTGCCTGGGAAAGCCAAATAAATACACAATATTAATTCAGGATGCCAGTTTCTGCTTCATCTCTCCATTTGGAACCATGGCTAGCTTCATTAAAATATTTCTTTATAATGTTTGTTAATCATTTACTCTTCTCCACATATGGAAAAAATGGAAGGAGTTTCTTTAAAACTGGTCCATGAGGCTGGAAAGAAAAGGGAATTTTCCAAATGACATTTTAGATTTCAGTAATCTAGTAAATGTGTCTTAAAAGAGTTTTAACCTAGGACTGGGGTTGTAGTTGAGTGCCTAGCCTTGAGTTTGAACCCAAAAAGACAGTTTTATCTTAAAGATATGTAATAATATTTTCTTTTTTTTAACAACTTTATTTAGTTTTTCACATGGCCTTAGTTGCTCCAACACTTAGTTGTGTACATGGTGCTGGGGTTTGAACCCGGGTCCTTGTGCTTGCCAGGCAAGTGCCGAAACCGCTGAGCCACCGCTCCAGCCCCTGAATAATATTTTCTAATCTCTCCACTTCTTTTAAAGGACCTTAAAGATCTTTGTCTTGAAATGTAACAATCCTTCCTTCACAAGAAGATAAAGAAGGTATGGATGATAACAGGACTGGATCAAGTTTCTCCATAATAAAAGAAACTGGAGGAAAATTAGAGGGTGAGAAGGGGTACAAAGGCTAATGGCATCTCTTATGCCAGGCACTTTACAAAAATGATATAATTTACTTTGCACCACAATTCTATGAAGAACATTCTACTATTGTCTTCATTTTACATATGAGACAGCTGAAACTCAGAGAAGTTAGGCTACTGGGCTAAATTCACCAGAGAATAAACAATGTACCAGCGATTTAAACCCAGGTCTAAATCTGAAGCCATTTTTTTTGTCGTGGTATTACAATGCCTTCCAGTCTAACACATCAACATCTACGCTCCATTCCCTCCTGCGTTTGTGACTGAATGTACTTGGAACTTTAATATAGGAGAAAAAAATCATTCAGGGTCACTTGCTAGTAAAAGCAGCAAATGATCTGAGCATTAATAAAGGGTTCATGTTGAAGTTAACTAATTAGCTGGCCGACAAAAGTGTCTCCCATGCTCCATATGCTCAACTCTCTAGAATTTCCAGACTTGCAAGGCGTGGGACATAAATTGCATAACTGCCTTTCAGCCCCACAACACTGCTAGTTTTGCCCCTAGTTCTGGCCTGGCCCAAACCCTTTACTACTGTTGGCACCATTCCCAGTTCCAGTCTTGGCTCAGGCCAGTTCTCTCCTTTGACTGGAGTTGGCCTACTTTCTTTCCTTAGCCTAAGCCAAAGATTTTAAAACTTTCAGGAGCTAGAAGTGGCAAATGTTGAAAGGAAGGAAAAAATCGTCTTCCACAATTCTCATTACATCCAACTCTCCAATCACCTTCCCCCTTAAAAGATGTTTCTTGATTTTTTAAAAAAATCCATTTATAACTTTTAAAATGTATCTATTTTATCAGAAAACTGAGACAGAAGGATCCTTGACCCAGGAGTTCTAGATCAGCCTATGTGATTAAATATCCAAAACCCTTTTTTAAATTTTGTTTTAATGGAGCCGGAGATCAAACCCAATTCCTTGCAAATGCCAGACAAGTGCTCTACCACTGAGCTATACCCCCAGTCCTCCACCAAAATTCTTTATTCATAGAATTCATCATTTTCATCACACCTTCACATCAGCAAGGCCATATCAAAAATAACTATTAGTAAAGACCTGGGGATCATTTCCTTGTGACCATTTTCTACGTCCATGTTGATACTCAGTTAGCCACAGTTAAAAAAATCCAGCCAATGTGGTGGCACACTCCTGTAATCCCAGCAACTCAGGAGGCTGAAGGAGTAGGATCACAAGTTGGTGAGACCCTCAGTAACATAGCGAGACCCTGTCTCAAAATAGAAAATAAAACTTTAAAAAAATGATTGGGGAGGTAGCTCAGTGGTAAACTGCCCCTGGGTTCAATCTCCAGTACAACAAAAGTCCAAACACAGTCAATTTGATTCTAACAGACATTATAAGGCACAAGTAATGAAGACAGAGTTATATTTCTTTCCAACTCTCAGGAAAATATTGATTCTCCTTGTACTACCACACTTTACAGCATCTTAGAAGGTAGTATGATTTACTGAAAGATCAGATACTTTTCAACAATTCCTAGAGACTCCTGCTAAATAGTGGAACATAAATTATAATTATTCTACTGTTAGTTCTTGAATTTCAGTTGGCAAAAGAATCACCTAGGGTGCTTGCTGAAATGTAAATTTCCTTGGACTCCTCTCCCAGAGATTCTAATGGTAATATAGCTTGAGACTCGAGCTGAGGTCTGAAAATAACAAAGAATCAAAAAATAGGGTGGGGTGGGTGAGGCCTCAGGAAATCTGATTTTTTTGAAGTACTGGGTATTGAATCCAGGGGGACTTTACCACTGAGCTACATCCCCCAGCCTTATTTATTTATTTATTTATTTATTTATTTATTTATAGAGAGAGAGGGACAGTGAAAGAGAGAAAGGGAAACTCAATTTTATTTAGTTTTTCATGTGGCCTCAGTTGCTCCAACACCTCATTGTATACATGGTGCTGGAGTTTGAACTCGCGCCTTTACACATGCCAGACAAGCGCCTTAACCGCTGAGCCACCACTCCAGCCCCCCCTTATTTATTTTTTATTTTTGAGACATGATCTCACTGAGTTGCAGAGGCTGGTCTCAAACTCATAGTTCTCCTGCCTCAGCCTCCAAGTAACTGGGATTGAAATCTGAATTTTTAACAAGTACTAGAGGTGATTCTGATAGAGGGAGTTTGTAATCCAAGCATCCAGTTTTATGCATTGATACAGTGTTTTATCTACTGAAAACTGGTTGGCACATGACAGTCCTCATACATCAATGGTTTTGATTAATAACGTGGGAAAAAATTTCCATTCATCATTTGGTAACATTTGGGCTTTCTGGTTTCCATACCAGCCCATCTTACATCTGACTTTACATTAATAATAAAATAATGTGATTAAGTAACTGTGGTTTACATAATAAAATTTACATAATATTTTATATGTGATCACTTTCACTCATATCACATAGCACATTATATACAGGTAACAGAATAACTAGAACAATAACTTAAGAAAAATAGAAGAACTGAAGCATTTTCCAACAGGTTTTTGACCCTGGGATAGGAAGATATGAAGAAGCTATCAGACAATTGAGCCTGGAAAAGTTCTTTATGTTTTTCTAATAGTAAAACCACATGAGGAACGGGGCATGGTGTCACGCACCTGTAACCCCTGAGACTCAGGAGGCTGAGGCAGGAGGATTACAAGTTCAAGACTAGCCTTGGGTACTTAGTAAGACCCTGTCTCAAAAATAAAAAGAAAGGGCTAAGGATATAGCTCAGTGGCAGAATGTTGTCTAGCTTGTGCAAGGCCATGGGTTCCATTCTGAGCACAAAAAAAAACTAACTAAACCTTGCATTTCCTTCCCATTTCTAATTCTCAGCAATATAATAAGCAATATACAAATGCTCAGAATGATATCACTGACTGAATGAATGTGCATTTATACTTAATATAGAATGAAATACTAAAATGAAAAAAAGCATTTCAACAAAGAATTCAAGAGTAATATTAGGGGCTGGAGCACTTATGGTGCTTGCCCGGCATGTGCAAGTACACGGGTTCAAACCCCAGCACCACATACACAACAAAGTGTTGGGGCAAAGAAAGCCATGTGAAAAACTCAATAAAATTGATTCTCTCTTTCTCTCTCACTGTACATCTACCTTTTTTTTAAAAAAAGAGCAATATTAGTTTTGTTCACAAATTTTTAATAAGTTTTATACCCATAAATTTATAAGTAGCCATACCACACAAGGCAGGGTCTTGTATTTTTGAGACATGGTCTCATTAAGTCCCCAAGGCTAGCCATGAACTTGAAATCCTCCTGCTTCAGCCTTCTGAGTCTCAGTGATTACAGGTGTGTGCCACCATGCCTGGTTCCTCTTGAGATTTTACACTGAGATGGTTATCTAAAAAGGTAGCAGTAATCAGGCACAGTGGCTCTCACCTGTAATCCCAGTAACTCAGGAGGCTGAGGCAGGAGGATCACAAGTTCAAAACCAGCCTCAGCAACTTATCAAGGCCCTAAACAACTTAGTGAAACCCTGTCTCATAACAAAAAAATAAAAGTGCTGGGATATGGCTCAATAATTAAGCATCCCTGGGTTCAGTCTCAGGGTGGAGGGGGTAGAGAGGTGAGGTAAGAGTAGAAGCTGGGGTGTAGTTAAGTGATAGAGTGCTTGCCTAGCACACATGAGGACCTGGGTTCCATCCCCAGCACCAACACAAAAAAAGGTGGCAACGGTGGCAATGCTCTGGCAAGAATCCAATACATGCTGATCATGCTTTCCTTATCACATTGTTATAAACCAACATTACCACAGGAAGGAAACTGGTTTTATAACCTTACTAAGAACGAATTGTAGGTGAATTCACATTTCAACCATCAAAAAGCTTGATTAAGCCACTCACTCACTCTGATTTTTCTTAAGAACAATTTTGAATTTTAAGGTAATAAGTTTATCATGTTAAATACTGCAAAGTAAAAAAAAAAACACTAATACCAACATTCACTACATCTGACATCTACTTAATATTTTAACAACCACTACCCTATGAGGTAGATATTACTATATCATTCTTATTCTCAGAGGAGGAAGCTGAGGCTTAGAAATGTGAAACAACTTGTCCAAAGTCACAGAGTTCAAATATACATATATTTTTTGGTACTTGGGATTGAACCCAGTGGCACTTTACCACTGAGCTACATTACCAGTCCTTTTTATTTCTTATTTGACAGAGGGTCTTGCTAAATTGCTGACAGTCATGCTAAATTGTTGAGGCTGGCCTCGAACTTATGATCCTCCTGCCTCAACCTCCAAAGTTCCTGGGATTATAGACATGTGCCAATGTACCCAGCCACACCTCAGTCTTAGCTATTATGCTAGCCGGTGTCTGCCCTGAAATACCATTTTCATTACTTTGGACAAACTTCAAAAGTTCACTAAAATCTGATGTTACTAAGGAAAAACAGGAACTTTATACATCAGTAGTGGGAATGTAAACTGGTGTGAACATTTTTGAAAGCAATTTGTCAATATCTCCCAAAATTTTATTTTATTTATTTATTTATTAAAGAGAGAGAGGGAGAAAGTAAGAAAGAATCATTTTGGGGGTTGGGGATCTAGCTCAGTGGCAGAGCGCTTGCCTAGCAGGAGCAAGGCCCTGAATTTGGTCCTCAGCCCTGGATAAAAAAGAAAGAAAGAATCATTTTTATTTATTTTCCATCTGGTTTTTGTTTTTGTGACACTTAGTTCTGTATGTGGTGCTGGGGTTCAAATCTAGGTCCCCAAATCTAGGTCCCCATGCATGCCAGGCAAGCACTCTAACCACTGAGCGACAGTCCCAGCCCTCTACCAAAATTTTAAAAACATGTAGTCCTTGATGCATCAGTTCTGCTTTTAGGAATACACACTGTAGATTTCAGTACAAAAGCATGCATAGAGATGAAGGAGTATACTAGCTACACATTTATTTTTTATAGTAGCAAAAACTGGAAACCTCTGACATGAACATTAGGGGTTGTTTATATAAATGATTTCGAAATGGAAGTAGAACAAATTATATTCCATGCCTTTATAGTTCTGTAAAAATGGATTCTACTGTTATGTATAAACTAAAAATAAAATACAATACAATAAAATAAAAAACAATTAAAAGAATCATATATATTTAGGAATGGAATCTCATATTCATAAATAAGCCCTTAGGCTAGGCATGGTGGCACACACCTGTAATCCCAGCTACTTGGGAGGCTGAGAAAGGAGGATTGAAATTTCGATGCCAGGGCTGGATCAATAGCTCAGTGGCGACAGCACTTGCCTAGCATGCACAAAGACACGGGTTTGAACCCCAGCACCATGTACACAATGAAGTGTTGGAGCAACGAAAACCACATGAAAAACTAAATAAAGTTGATTCTGTTCCTCTCTCTTGAAGAGAGAGAGAGAGAGGGAGGGAGAGAAAGGAGAGAGAGAGAGAGTGAGAGAAGGAAGTTTGATGCCAGTTTTGGCAACATAGTGAGACCCTGTCTCAAAAAAAATTTTTTTTAAAGGGCTGGGATATACCTCAGTGGTAGAATATCTCTAGGTTCAATCTCCAGTTCTTCAAATAATAATAAATAAATCCTTAGTTTAAAAAGGAAATTAAGAAACACTAGAAATTTAAAAACCAACACATTTCAAAACATGAGTCATGCTTTATAAAGTTACACAGGTACATAGGGCAAAATTTGTCAGTAAAATAGTTGATCAGGAAACAGGAAAGGTTAAAAAGAGCCTCAAGCATAATAGGTAAGCACTCTCCCACTGGGCCATAACCCCAGCCAAAACATTCAACTCTTAAATTGGAAAAAAAGTGCATAAAGCTAATATAAAAGAATAAACAGTGACAAGAGAAAATAATAAACAGAAGAGGAAAACAACAGAGATTTATAGATTTAAACTTTTGCTTTTTACAAGGATTAGTAAAACAGAACTTTGTCAAAATTAACTAATTTTAAAAATAATTAAAGGATCAGGGATATAGCCCAGTGGTAGAGTGCTTCCACGATATGTATGAGGTCCTCTATCTGATCCCCAGCACCACAAGCATGAGAAATGATAATACAAAAAAAAACCAGATAAATAAAATCCAGAATAACTACAAATAAAACAGATTAAGTTGATAAAAATATAATATGAACAATTATGTGTTAATAAATTTGAAAGACAGACAAAACAGATAAACTCATAGTAACTTATAAAATGCCAGAATTATCACCAAAAAAAAAAGCCAAAATAGAAAAACGAAAATTATAGGCAAAGACATACCCTGTCACAAATCTCCAGGTGTATATTGTTTTACAAGTGACCACTACCAAGTTTTGTTGGCCTCTACATTCCTATTTTATGCAAGGTATTCCACTAAAAAAACAGGAGCAAAATTTACCCAGTTAATTTTATAAGGAACCAGAATTCTTGATTCCAAAACTAGCAGCAATAATAAAAGAACGGAAAAATTAGGTTCCGTTGACTGAATATAAATACAAAATCCTAAAAACAAAATTATTAGTAGGCTGGTGTTTTAGGTCAGTGGTAGTATACTTGTCTGCATGCACAAGGTGTGGGTTCAATCCCCAGTACCATACAACCAACACAAGAATATATATTTTTTTAAAAATCACACCAGGGGCTGGAGCAGTGGCTCAGCTGGTGAAGTACTTGCCTAGTATGCGTGGGACTCAGGTTTAAACCTCAAGACCAGGTACACAACTATGTGTGGAAGAAACAAAGGCCAGATAATAAATAAAATTGATTGTCTCTTTCTCTTTCTCTCTCTCTCTCTCTCCCTTTAAAAAAAAAATCATACAACATGATCAAAAAGTATGGGTTTTCTTAAGAATACACGAAGTTCAATAACACGAAAACTATGCACATAATTTAATACATTAACAGATTAAAGCAGAAAATCATGATGTAAAAATACATTTAGAGGGGCTGGAATTGTGGCTCAGTAGTTACAGCGCTTGCTTGGCGTGAGGATGCAGGTTCGAACCCCAGCACCACATACACAATGAAGTGTTGGAGCAATGAAAGCCACAGGAAAAACTATATAAAACTGATTTTCTCTTTCTCTCTCTCTCTCTCACTGTCCCTCTCTACCTTTAAAAAAAATCTCAATAAATCCTCAAAAAATTAAGGATGGAACCACCTTACGACCCAGCTATCCCACTCCTGGGAATGTTCCCAAAAGATTTAGAATCAGCGTATTATAGTGATGTGGCTTCATCAATGTTTATAGCAGCTCAATTTACTATAGCTAGATTATGGAACCAACCCAGATGCCCCTCACTTGATGAGTGGATACAAAAGCTTTGGTT
>PVKS010046909.1:0-13067 GCA_004027875.1 Aplodontia rufa | reverse complement strand
AAAATTATATGGCTTCTATTAAAATATTTGTTGCAAGCAAAAAAAGTATTTATGGTTTCAGTTATACATGCTAGTATATGGAAATGTTGAAGACACAATATCCGGTAAATAAAAACAAGAAAAAAATGTTATGTAGACTATAATCACACATTTAAAATATATGTATTATGCATCTATCTTAGAAAAAACTAAACAAATATAAATACAAAGTGATTTTTCACTTGGTAGTAGATAGTGAATGATTTATTTAATTAATTAATTTATCTTCTTTTATTTTCCTTGTATGTGTGTGTGTGTGTGTGTGTGTGTGTTTAGCACGTATTACTCTCATTGGAACACCATTATTTAGTCAGGTACAATCCTTCTACAGTCCTCACTCTGTTCCCACAAGCTTGCTTCTGCATGATTTCTTTCTTTCTTTCTTTTTTAAGAAACATCCATGTCCCTTGAATGTCCAATTCTGACCAGCTGAATGTAAGTAGAAACAAAACAAAACAAACAAGCAAACAAACAAAAAGATGCTGCTTCTAGGCCTAGGTAAAGTTTTCTCCAGCCTTTCCTTCCCCTGCTTGGTGATCCTGGAGGTGAGGTGTTACAGACGGCATACCTATAAGATCAGGTACTTAATGCTTGGGGGAGCAATGACCAGGAAGAGCCCCTCAATTGGCCTGAAACTGTGACATCAGCAAAAAATAACCACTACTGTTTTGAGCCCATATTATTTGGAGATTTTTTTGTTGCTAAAGTTAGTATTAATTACTCTAAACAATATGCCATTTCATCCTTTATGGTTAAGAGAAAGTATTACTTCTCCCAAGAGACCTGTCTTCAAAACTGCAATAATTAAAGCATTCATTCCTGCACACATTTGACAGTAGACTTGAGCCATTTGTGCTTCATGTCAGACTGTGCATTTATGATTAAATTTTAAGCTCCTGGGAAAGCTGTTTTGAAGTTTGCTAAGTCTTTTACATTGCTTATGCATGATCATTTAGGTGGACAATAAAGACAGGGAAGAAGGAGGGGGAGGGCTGGTTGTTTGATCCTGGGGACCAATCCATTCACATTGATCAACTAAGCAACCCACAGCAAATGATTGCTTTTGGCATAGCAAAATGTGTGGGACATAGGAAACAAATGTGGAAATATCTGAGAGTAAGCGAAAGGATGGGAAATGTGGAAGAAATGAATTTTGTAATTTGCAAGTAATTTTCCTAATCTCTGTTTGAAGAAAATAGATTCTGTTTCTGTTGTTGTTTACTGAACGTATACTCCATGCCAAGAATGAAGTAGGCTTTTTTTTTTTTGCGTACATTGAGTCTCACCATAATACTATCATCAGGTTTATTGTATAGACAAGGACACAGAGTTAGAATGTTCAGGAGCCATTTCAAAAGACACAGCTAGAAAGTAGCAAAACCTGCTTTTAAGATCAAATCAGGTTCTCATCTAAGCATTTGATCAATGAATATTTATTGAATACTGACTACATGCCAAGCACTTTTCTGTACACTGAGAACCAAACAAACTTTTCGTTTTATAAAGTCTACATTCTAGGGCAAAGAGGCATAAAATAAATGAATGCATTTCAAAAATATAATAGTATCTGATGAGTGCTATGGTAGCTAATGAAATCCAGAAGGAGAGAGAGAGGATTTTGGAGAGTAGAGATTCCTATTTTAAACCAAGTGGTCAGGGAAGACACGAGAAAGTGAAAGTTGAGTAATTTGCTGAACTAGATGAGTGAGTGATTGATGCAGATATCAGTAAGGGCAAAGGCACTGTGGTAGGAGTCTGTGGGCTCCAACTGAGGAATAATGAGGAGGTCAGTGCAGTTGGAGTAAAGTGGGAAAGGCAACAACAGGAGAGGAGATGATGAGGTCATACAGAGTTTGGGGACTCGGACCATCCTGAGCCCTGTTAGTTTCCACTGAGTGAGTTCTAAAGATATTAGTAGGTTTTAAACAAAGAGTATTTCAAATCTGACTTGAATCCTTAAACAATCTCTTTGGATCTGATATTTAATGTTGCAAGAGGAGCGTCTGGAAACAAGCAAACTAATTTAAGAGGTTACAACATTAGATAATAGGCAATAAATAATAGATGCTTGGACCAGCCTGGTTGTTTACTTTGCACATAGTTCAAGAGTGGGAGCTTATTATATTTGTTGATGGATCTCTTATAGAATATGAGGAAAAAGTTACAGATATGTATGGTTCCAAGATTTTTGCATGGAACAATTGGAAAGATGAAGTTGTTGTTTATTGAGATGGAAAGACTGAAGAAGGAACAGGTTAAAATGAGAAGTTAAGGTATTTGGGTTTGAGCATCACAAATTTGATATACAGTTTTGCTATCCATGGGAAGCCATTGAGTTGAAGTTGGAGATATGATTCCAGGCATCCATGAGATAGTTTAGACTAAAGATACAAATTTGGGCTTTCCCACAGATCTATGGTATTTAAGGTCGTGATCTTGATTGAAGACATGAGCATGAAAAGCAGATCTTGCAATTGAGTATGTATAGAAAATGACACTGTTGAAGAATTGAGCCCAAGGAATTTCCAAACTTAAGAGTTTGTGCAGATAAGAAGGGAGACTGAGAAGAAGGTCAGTGAGATAAGAGGAAAACCAGAAAATCACAGTGATACTGATGTCAAGTGAGGACTTCTATCATCATAGAAGAGAAAGTGATCAACTGATTCAAATGCAGCTGATTGTCACATGAGATGAAGAGTAAGATTTGACCACTGGATTTAGTAATGTGGATGCCACTGCTGGCATTTTACAGGAAAAGTTCAATGGAGTGGTGGAGATAGAAGAATGTGTGATATTGAAATAAAGGATAACAGAAGGAGAAAAGGGCAGACAGTTAAGTGTAGTGTAAGTGGCTATTTTTAGTAGTTTTTCTATAAAAGGGAGTGAAAAAATAAGACAGAAGTTAGAGAGGCATGTGTTTTTAAGATGGTATTTTTAGGGCAGGAGAAATACTATCCTGGTGAAAATGATCCAATGAACAGGGCAAAAAATTCATGATGTGCAGTAAAGATCAAAGAATTGATTATTTCGTCAAATAAGCAAGAAGAGATGTGTTCTAGCATATGACCCAGATCTTTACACAGGACCTCAACTGTGCATGCAGATCAACAGTAATTGGAGGGCACAGGTACAGGTGGGAAATGATGGCTATTGAGGGAGCTTGGTAAAATTCTCTCATGAGTGACTGAGTTCCTTCCAAAAAATAGGAAGCAAGATAATCAGCTGAATGTGAGAACTGATGGATTAAGAAAAGACAAGGTGGTGTGAAATGGTTGTCTTAAAGACAATATTAGTATATGTACAGAGTGGACAAAAATTTGGATTTAACTCAGGAATGATGTTTTCACAGGTTAATACAATTTGATCAAAAATAGACCATGGAGTTAAAATATGCAAGGCAGTGACTATAATTATTGCTAAGAATGGAGATGACTGACAGAGAAAACGTGGCTGTACCTAGTGATGTATTATAGGTGCTAGTGTAGCAAAAGAATTATTGTGTTGGGGTAACAGAGGAGTGAGCAAGTCGGGAGGTAGGCGGAAAGTGGGATGTTATAGAGGCAATGTAAATACCAGTAACAGGTGCAGAAGTAGAGTGGAAACCAAGATCATCAGAGAAGAGGAATCCAAGGAACTGAGGGAACTCACAGCAGACTTAAAGAGTACCCTGCTGGACCTTCTTGGTCAACCCTAGAGTACTAGACTGTCCTCATGAATTCAGATGGCTTCCTCTGTCTCTGCCTGCAGGTGCTCTTTGGTCACAGGTGTCCTCAGCCACCAGCACCATTTCACCAATGATGGAAGACTAATGTCCCAGTAGTGACCATTAGCAGCTATGGAAGGAAACTGACATCCCACATGCCTTGTCCCTCTGTTCCATAGTTCTGAAATATGTTCATTGTCTCTCAGATGGTTCCTAGTGGGATGGAGCCCCAGATCCCACAACACCTACTGTTGGATTTTCCTCTTTTATCTCACTTCCCTAACTGACTTGCCAAATAAATTACCTAATCCCAAATCGTTATCTCAAGATTAGTTGGGGAGAAACCCAATTTCAGAAAGTTGGATTTTTTGCAGGGATAAGTTTTGTGGACATTGAAATCAGACAATTATACATAATAATGGAGCAAAAATGTTTTAAGAGCAAACATCTTGTTGGTATCTATATTGGTAGGTAACGCAAATCTCTAATATCTTAACCATTTGGAGACTGGTTGAATAGAGCATAGGAGAGTTTATGATGAAATGTTACACAACTTTTAAGAATAGCTGTATGGATATAGCAAAGTCATGAAAAGACATTCATGTTACATTGATCAAGAATCATGCACAAAACAGTATGTATGTATGTATCTCTCTCTGTGTATATATGCACAGCTCCAAAAATTCATATATACACATATACATGCATAAAATAGATGGATAGATCTAATTTAATTGTATTCCTAGTCAATACAAGCTGGCTATATTTGCATAATAGTGCTATGGGATTGTGTGTGTGTAAATGTTTTCTAAATTGTATTTAACAAACTGTATTATTTGTGTCATATACATTTAAAAACAATAGGTCCTTTTTAACCCAGTTCAGGGAAGGTCTATACTCTGTCACTCTGGCACATAGTAGCACTAGATGTAACACTGGGAGAAGGTATGGTGACCCTTGACATGGGGTCCCAATTTGCCTTGACTTGGGGGTTTCCCGAGATGACCCAAGACTTTCAGAACTAAAACCAGGCAAACTAAGATGATATGTCCCACTAGAATTTACTTATGGTCTTTCCTCCCTCCTTCTCAATAAGAGAACAAATGAAAACACAGAATCTTAGAGTCTTGGACAGAAAGGCATGATAAAAGTGGAAGAAGTCATTATCATTCAGGAAACATACATTTTTGCTGCACAGATCTGGGGATGAAGTCAACACATTTGGTTGATAATCCCCTTCATGTGGGCATGCTAGTTTGATTTTCATTTTCATCTTCAGGGAATCTTTAACAGCTGTTACTGTCAGGCTTTGCACTTGGCTTCCAAACCTGTAAGAACCACACAAGGGCATGAATATTCTGAAAATGAAGTTGGAGGAGCTTAAGGAAAACAGCTCACCAGCACTGTTGTGAGAAGTTCACAGGCTCCTCTTGCCATTTCTCCTAATCTCTTCTCCTAGTTTCTAGCTTGTGTGTACCAGGAAGAGCTCTAGAATGAACATCACTGTGTCTGTTCAGTGTTCACACCATGCAGAATGTCCAGTTCCAATTCGCTGTTCATTAGTGTTCTTTATGGCCAAATTATATTATTTTATTATGTACATGTATGGTTATATAACAACAAATCCTACCATTATATACAATTACAATGCACCTACAAAAATATGGAAAATAAAAATAATGTTTAATGTTATTCAACAAGTTTAATGCCATAGTTACTGGAAATGTTGTTGAGAAAGAGGGAAAACAGAAAGAAATATCCCTTCTTACATTTTCTAGACCCGTCACAAGCCTACTCATCTCAAGTCCTGAAACCTTTAGCTACAGGAGCACATTTCAGTTTTATTTACTCAAATTATATGCACTCTTCTTCTGTCCTAAAATAATTTGCATTGATCACATCTCTATTTCAACTAGGCTCTCTAGTCCACTCTCAAATACAAACATCACATCCTTTGCTGAGGAATATCTAAGAGAAGTCAAGATGATAGATTTTGCTATGTGTAGATGAACCCAAGCAGATTAAAAATTCAAATGCCTGACTCCTATCTCAGAACAATTAAATAAAACTTTCTGGTGTAGATAGCAGGTATTCATAATCATAAATATTTCAGCAGATGATTTTAATATAGTTTCTTCCAGCCCCTCTTATACCTCAACCCAGTACTTCTTGCATTCATTCATTCATTCATTAATTTTATTAATGAATGCATTGGGTATCCTGTATGAGTCTAGCAGAGCACAGAAGACAAAATAATTAAAAGACAGAACTTCAACTCTAAGTAAAGTTATAGACCTGTGGAAGAAATAAGATGAACAGGAAAGAAGGGAGAGGAGAGGAGAGGAGAGGAGAGGAGAGGACAGAGCAGAGGAAGTAGCATTAAACTTTTTAAATGTATTAATTAAATATATATTTTTCTCTTTCATTCCATTAATATGGTGAACTACATTGATCTTCAAATGTTAAAAAAAATTGCATTTCTGGCAAAGATTTCATTTTTGGTTCATATGTTATGTAACTCAATTTGCTATTATTTTGTTAAGAATATTTGCAATTATGTTCAGGAGTGATATTGGCTTGTAGTGTCTCTGGTGATATCTTTAACTGGCTTTAGTATAGGAATAAGGCTAGCTTCATATGTTAATTGAAAACTCTTTTCTGAACTAGGATTGGTATCCTTCTGCCTTATATATTTGATATAATTTACTAATTTGGACCTGAAGTGTTTCCTGAAGAAAAGTTTTAAACTATGCATTTAATTTCCTTAGTAAGTGTGGGGCTTTTTAGGTGTACTATTTCTTCTTGTATCAGTTTTGGTAATGTAAGAATTTTCAAGGGATTTTTTTTTAAATTTCAACTAAGCTCTTCAATTTATTGACATAAAGTCGTTCTAATATTTTTGATTACTTTTTCCCAAGAGAAAATGCTTGGGATTTATTAGGTGAAAAAACTTGCATTTTGTTATCATTTTATGTTTGAAAAAATCTATAATGATACAGTACTTGCACTCATTACTAAAATCAGTTACTTGCTTTTTCTCTTTCTTTTTGGTCAATCTAGCAAAGCATTTAATAATTTTATTAAAATTTTCAAGGAATTAACTTTTAGCTTTATTGATTGTTTTCTATCATTTCTTCTCTATTTTACTTATTTTAATTTTTTTAAAAGATAGAGTGACAGTGAGAGAGGCAGAGAGAGAAAGAGAGAAACCATTTTGATTTTATTTTTTATGTGGCTTTCATTGCTCCAAGACTTCACTGTGTACATGGTGCTGGGGTTTGAACTCGCATACTCATGCTTGCTAGGCAAATGCCATAACCACTGAGCCACTGCTCCAGCCCTATTTCAATTTTTTTTTCATTTCCTTCCTTCTACTGACTTGGAGATTAACTTGGTCTAATTCTTTAGTGTCTTATAGAAAATTGCTATTATTAGACTTTCTTTTCAAATATGAACATTTAGATTTACCCTTGAAGTAATAGAATAAGACTGTCCCACAAATTAAAATGTATTATATATTTTTAAGTGCAAATTTCTTCCTTGACACATATTTTCTTTTGAGTTCTATTGTTTACATTTCAAATACTGAGGAGTAGATTCTTTTTTCAAATTAGTTATGTTGTAGTATGAGAATGTACTGTGAATGAGTCTAATCCACTTAAATATATCTAGACTATTATTGTCCTGTGTATGATCCATCTTGATGTTTCTCTGTACTTTCATATAATATAAAGAACATATATATATATATACATATATGCAGTCCTTCAGTCTTGGACTTCTTGGCCTCTCTCTCTCTCTCTTTTCCCTTTTTGTGTATAGAATGCAGCAAATGTCAATTATGTTAATTGCATTGATATTCAAATCTTCCCTATTCTTGCTTGCTTAATTATTTCCTCTTTCATTTCTCAATGAGTAATCTAGGAATTTTTAATTGTAATTATGCAAGTGTCAAGTTTTCTGAATTTGTTCATGTATTTACCATTTCCACTGTTCCCCATTACTTTTCTTAGATGTAAGTTTCCATTGTCATGTTTAGAAAGATATTGTTATGGTCTGTTATTTCCTCCTAAGTTCATGTGTTGGAAACTTGAACCCTAGTGTGGCCATGTTAGAGGGTGAGTCCTAATGGGAGATATTTGGGTCAATGAAGTATGGCCACATGAATGGATTATGCCTTTATCATAGAAGTAGGTTCCTTACAAAAGGTTGAGCTTGACCCCCTCTTGCTTTTTATGCCCCTCCTATTGCCCTTTTGCAGTGAGATGGAGCAGTAAAAGGTGCTTTCCATATGCCAGTCTTTCAGTCTTGGACTTCTCAGTTTTAGGAATCATAAGTCAGGTGACTCAGTGGTTACAACTCTTGCCTGGCATGCACGAGGACTTGGATTCAAACCTCAGCACCATGTTCATAACAAAATGTTGAAGCAAAGAAAGCCAAATGAAATACTAAAGAAAGCTGAGTCTCTCTTTCCCTCACTGTCTCTCTCTCTCTTAAGAAAGTGGGGTTGGGGGTCTGGAGCGGTTGCTCAGAGATTCCAGCAGTTCCCTGGCATGCCTGAGGATGTGGGTTCGAACCCTAGCACCACGTACACAATGAAGTGTCAGAGCAAAGAAAGCCACATGAAAAATTAAAAAAAAATTGATTCTCTCTCTCTCTCTGTCTCTCTTTCCCCTTCCCTCTCTCACTGTTCCTCTCTCTCTTTAAGAAAATAAGGAAAGAAAAAACCATAACACAATAAAGTTTAGGTTATGATAAATTACCCAGTCTGTGGTATTCCACTATCGAAATGCAAAATGGACTAAGACATAAAGTCACTAATTTTAGATACGTAGGGTGACAGGTTAGGTTTGGGGGGTTTGTATTTATTGTTGTCATTTTTTTAGTCCTTTAAAACTCTCCATATTATTTTTTGTCTGATGTTATTTTTTATGGTAATGCCTCAGTTTATTTTTTTTGTTTTTCTATATCTACTGTGTCTTGTTTTTCTCCCTCCAGTGTCTTTAGATTTTGTTATTTTTTTCAATAATTTACCTCTGATGCCACATGACGTGGTTTCTTTTAATTTGTCCTGCCTGAGTTTTGTCGGGTTTCTACTCAGAGTTGTTATCAGATTTGTAAACTATTCAAGTACGTGTCAGTTGCCTTTCTTTTCTGTCTGAATATTCCAATTACACACGTTAGACTGTTTGATATTTTTCAGAATAACTTTATTTTATTCTTTTCACTTTCTGTGTTGCAATTTGAATAATTTCTTTTGCATGCTCAAGCTCATTGATATTTCCTCCTGTTATGTATAATCTGAAGTCACACCCACTGTGAATTTTTTATTCTAGATACTGTATTAGCCATCTTTAAAAATTCAATATAGCTCACTTTTATACATTTCACTTTCCATCTCATTATTTTCTTGTCTTTTTCAATCCCTTGAACATATTTATAATAGCTGTTTTATGCTGATAATCGTCACTTTTCTAACTCTTCTTCCATATCTGGAAGTGCTTTTGTTGATTAATTTATCTTTACATTCTGTTCTCTTTCTTACTTTTTAAAATATGTCTGACAATTCTTTTAAACAGATGCTTGACATTGTAAATATTATATGTTTGAATGCTGGATTTTACTGCCCTCCTTTAAAGAGTGTTAAGTGCTGCTTTTGGCTGCACTTAAAATATATAGAATATATATACATATTAAAATGTATATATATAAATATATAGAATCCTCTTTATCCCTTAAGCTTTCTTAAGTTATGTCTCAATTAGCATTTACTGTGTATCTATGATAAAATATTACTCTTTAGTTTCCTCTAATCTGGCTGATTGCAACTTCAACATATCTTAGTTTTGTCTCTGGGAATTGTTCCGGTTGTAACTCCCCATGTGTTGCTTCTTCTTGATAATTTTTCTTTGCTCCACCTTGCCAAGTTTTTCCCAACATTTGCACACCTTACTTCTCAATAACTGACTCAAAGGAGCTCCCATACTGGTTCCTAGGATTCTTTCCAAAGTTCATACACTCTGATTTTTTTATCCAATGTATTTGTCTCCTCATCCTCATAAAATCTGATTGCTATATCTTCCACTCAGCAAGAACACCGTCCTTTGCTTATGTCCCTGTCTCTGTATTGTGCTTCAAAAACTGTCTTCATGCAGAAAGTCAGGACAATTGTAGAACTCACCTAGTCTATTTCTCTTCCTTTGAAAATCATAGTCCTTCCTTCAGGGATCATAGCCTTTTCAAATGTTTGACAATAACTGTTTCATATATTTCTTTGAGTTATCTAGGTGGGTTTGTGTATGTGTGTGCCAGGAGGGCAAGACCAGTACTAGTCATTATATACACTATGGCAGGAAACAAAAGTCACTTCCCTTGATTTTAAAGACCTTAACCATTCTGATGATATCTGTGGTCTGAGAATACCTATTGCTTCTTTTTATGGAAATCTTTGCAATTGCCTCCCCAGTGGTGCCAGAAAAAGATATTACACTGCATGCACAGATATGTGAGAGAAATAGGGGAGGACATGCTTTGCTGAGAGTAATTGCCAAATGTTTGATTTTGGGAGATAGAAAAGAGATATCTGTGTCTTTTAGAACACGGATCGAAACAACTGGGTATCATACAACTAGACAAAATCTTAGTGATGTTGTCAATTTCTGAAATGTTCTGGTACATCTTTTTTTCCCCACAAATTCAGGAACTTCATATACTCTGACTGTTCTCACTGTTCTGGCTCAAATTATATTATCTAGGGGCCGGAGCAGTGGCTCGATGGTTACAGCACTTGCTTGACATGCACAAGTACGTGGGTTCAAACCCCAACACCATGTACACAACAAAGTATAGGAGCCACGAAGCCCACAAGAAAAATCAAATAAAATCTATTCTCTCTCTCTCTCTCTGTCCCTTTTTCTTTATAAACAATTATAGGATCTAGTAAGTATAAAATAACTTTCCTATGAGATGCAAATGGTTCATAAATCTCAATATGCTAGTCTATTGAAAATTTTAGAAAATCTAAAACCTTAAATTTAAAGGATGAATTTCTCATTGTGAGAGCTTGTTCCTCAGCCAAAAGTATGGAAAAAAAATATAGAAAGACCATATCCCTCCCATCCCTACAGATACAGACTACAATGGAGGCTACTTTTCCATACTTCCTACATCAGGCCAGAGTAGGAGTGGATGATAAAAATAAAAATATTAGGGTTACAGTACTTGCCGGGCATGTGTGAGGACATGGGTTAGAACCCCAGCACCATGTATGCAACAAAATCTCCCTGCCCCCTCTCTCTCACTGTCCCTCTCTCTAAAAAAAATCAAAATATTTAATAAAGATCTAAGAAGAAACAAGAACACCCAGTGTTTCACCTTTTCAATTACCCACTAGCCCATAGCTGTTGCAGAACGTGGCTCTAGCCTTATGATAACCTCTAGCCCTCTTTCCCCTGCCCATCAGCTGAGTTAGTGAATTATGGTGAACAACAAGAGCCCGTCAGACTTTAATCTCATCAGAGCCCTGGGGAAGGTACTATTCAATAGTTAATGGAACAAACTTCTGAATAGAGGGGTCAGACCATGACGAATCAGTCAATTTTTGATTTAAGGAAGAAAAAAAAAAAAAACTGGTGATACTGATCCTGTGCACCTCATG
Organism: Aplodontia rufa; assembly: GCA_004027875.1. Taxonomy (NCBI): domain Eukaryota; kingdom Metazoa; phylum Chordata; class Mammalia; order Rodentia; family Aplodontiidae; genus Aplodontia; species Aplodontia rufa. The sequence goes on along the minus strand of PVKS010046909.1, from coordinate 1,668 downwards.
GTTTCCCAAGTCTCCTGTCAGATCAATCCCAAATGCAGTAGAATCCTGATAATGTAATGAGGGACTCCAGAGGTGACAGGGTGAGTTCGGTTCCCAAGGTGAAATAGGAGAGAGACACAGTCCACTGCAAGGAGTGCTCTTTCCACAGTATTACCTGAATAGTAAGTGAGAGGAAGTGAGGGATTAATCTATTTTAAAATGTTGGCACCACGATACAGGTTATTGGAGTTTCAAAAAAGTCAAGTTTTAAAATTGTCGTTGAAGGTGTGAATATATATAGTAAAAGAAAGAAGCTGGACTCTGGGTTAGCAAACAAAATAACTAGGCTGAGCAAGAAGTGAGAGAGGACAAAAAGAAAATATCAAAGTCCAGTCGATAATGAAAATATGCTCACAAAATAAATTTTCCAAGTCCGTCCAGGAAAAAGGGAAATTATCATGTTGTGATGGTTTTTACTTGCCCAAGTCTCAGATATGTGTAGATTTAGTTTGTAGTCAACAGAGACAAAAGAAGGTACATGTTTTTCTGTCTATGCTTATTCTGAAAAAATCTATCAAAGGATGCATGTTTTTGGCAAACAAAAATGATACCACAGAACTAAATTTATTTTTAAAAGATTCCAAAATAGATCTTCAAGTGCATTTTAGAAATGATAATGAATCTTGTCTCTAGGACAGTTAATTGGGCTCAGTTACGCTATCTAAGCTGAATCAATGGGACCCAAATTTAAGAAATTGGATTTTTAGAAGTCCTTGGATTCCTGTTGAAGGAGTTGGTATCCAAAGTTTCTTTTTTGAATGAATAATGAGTCTTTATTCTAGATAGATGGAAAACCACTGAGATCTGGCTTTTTGACATTCTTTAAAATCACTGAGATAAAATCAAAACATTACAAAGTAATACATAGAATTCTAAGCCAGGTTCACTGAGTGTGAACCATCTCATTGTCTTAAATGAGGTCAGAAGGTGAGATTAAATATGATATACTGTAATAAATGCTGCTGAGGATGCAGGAGGAAAGGAACACTAATACACTGTTGGTAGAATTGTAAATTAGCACAACCACTATGGAAATCAATATAGAAGTTCTTCAAAAGGCTAAGAATGGAAATGCCATGTGACCTAGTTATACTATTCCCTGGGAATTATCCAAAAGAATTAGAGCCAGCATCCTATAGTGATACAGGCATGCTTATGTTTATAGCAGCACAATTTATAATATCCAAGTTATGGAACCATCTAGATGCCCATCAACGAATGAATTTTAAAAATGTGGTGCACGCACACACACACACACACAAGATGGAGTTTTATTTAGCCATAAAAATAATAAAATTATGCCATTTGTAGGAAAATAGATGGAACTGGAGAATAACATGTTAAGTGAAATAAGACAAAGTCAAAAGTCACACGTTTTCTCTCGTGTAGAAGCTAGAGAGAAAAAGGGGGGAGGGGATTTCATGAATATTGAGAGAGATCAGTAAAGTCAAAGAAAGGGATTGAGGAAAGAAGGAAAGGAAGGAAAGGGGAAGTACCAGGAAATGAAATTTACCTAATTATATTATGTGCATGATAAATATGGAACAAGGAATCCCAGTATCATGCACAATTATAATGCACCGATAAAAAATGTTCATATAAAAATATTTTAAGGAATTTCCATATATT
>PVKS010046908.1:0-13067 GCA_004027875.1 Aplodontia rufa | reverse complement strand
TTCCCCACTGGGTTGATAACCCCCACTACTCCCTCCCTCCAGCTGCCTTGATATCCCTCTAATTCCCACTCCTTTTTATCCCCCCTTCCTGTATCCCCCCATCGTCATAGGCAAGGTTTCCCCTACTCATGTAAAAATTCACCCATGTTGAGGTTATTATTAGCTTAGTGAACTTTCAATCTGTTTCCGATTGTATTCTAGCTTCCACATATGAGAGAAAACATTTTGCCCTTGAGTCTCTGAGTTTGGGATATTTCACTTAGCATAATTTTTTCCATCTCCATCTATTTGACTGCAAATGCCATGATATATTTCTCTCTAATAGCAGAGTAGAATTTCATTGTATATATGTACCATAGTTTTTGAATCCACTCATCCAGTGAGGGGCATCTGGTTAGTTTCACAGTTTAGCTATACTAAATTGAACTGCTATAAATATTGATGAAGCTGTATCTCTGTAATATCCTATTCTAGCTCTTTTGGGAAAATACTCTGGAGTGAGATAGCTGGGTCATAAGTGGTTCTAGCCCTAGATTTTGAGGAGTCTCCCCACTGCTTTCCAGAATGGAAAGCTTGCAGTCCTACCAACAGTGTGAAAATGTTCCTCTCTTCCCACAACCCCTCCAACATCTGTCATTGTTCGTATTCTTCATTTTTCCCACTCCAATAGGAGTGAGGTGGAATCTCAGTGAAGTTTTGATTTGCATTTCTCTGATTGCTAGCGATGTAGAGCATTTTTTGGACTTCCTCCATTTAGAAATTTCTATTTAGCTACCTAGCCCATTTATTGATTAGATTCTTTGTGGTTTTGGTGTTCTGTTTTTTGAGTTCTTGTATATTCTGAATATGAGCCCTCTGTCTCTCTTGACACTCTTGACTAATTCTTTAGCTGTGCAGAAACTTTTTAGTTTAATGGCATCCCATTCATTTATGCTTGGCTTTAAAGCTTGTGCTATGGAAGACTTGTTAAGGGAGGTGGTGCCAGCACTTATGTCATGGTTAGGATCCAATTTTAGTTGTCTGCATGTGGCTGTACAGTTTTTCCGGCAACATTTCTTGAACAGGCTGTCCTTCATCCACATTATGCTTTTGCCCTCTTTAGCAAATATCATATGGTTAAAGATTTGAGGGTTTGTCTCAGTATCTTCTATTCTGTTCCATTTGTCTTCATTTCTATTTTCATACCAATACCATGCTGTTTTGTTATTATAGCCCTATAGTATAATTTCAAGTCAGGATTGTGACACCTCCTATTTCCTCTTTCTTGCTTAGTAATGGTTTGGCTATTCTGGATCTCCTGTTATTCCATATGATTTTTTTTTGACTGTTGAAATTTTTATTCTTATTTTTAATTCAATAAACATGTTCTTACAACAGGAGGGGTTCATCATCATAAAATTAAAAACAAAAGTGTAATGACAGAAAAAGCCAATATTGGTGTCAGACCATGGTTTCCCCCTTTGGGTTCCACATGATTCCATGTTTCACTTTACTTAAGACCCAAGTTAATTGGACTTCTTGTGGAAGGCAGAGTTTCTCTCAGGTTATATTCCTCATACTACCTACCTATGATCACCTTGATGTCCTTCCTATTCCCTTACCCCCTCCCTAACCCACTTCCTACATCCCCCAGGAACCTAAGCACAGTTCCCTATGATCATGTAAGAATTCATACATGCTGAGGAAATTGTTAGGTTAGCCATCTAATGTCCTAATTCTGTTTATAGTCTAGCATCCACAAATGAGAGAAAACATTCAGCCCTATAGTCTCTGAGTTTGAGATACTTCACTTAGCAAAATTTTTTCCATCTCCATCCACTTGGCTGCAAATGCAATAATATTGTTTTCTTTAATAGTCAAGTAGTATTCCATTGTATATGTGTACCAAAATTTTTGGATCCGCTCATCAAGTGAGGGATATCTGGGTTGGTTCCATAATTTAGCTATAGTAAATTGAGCTGCTATAAACATTGATTAAACTGTACTCTATAGTAAGCCAATTCTAGCTCTTTTGGGAAGATACCTAGGAATGGGATAGCTGGGTCAAAAGACAGGTCCAGCCCTAATTTTTTGAGGAGTCACCACCCTGCTTTCCAGAGTGGCTGTACCAGTTTGCAGTCCCACCAGCAATGTAACAGTGTTCCTCTTTTCCCACAGCCCCTCCAGCACCTGTCATTGTTTGTATTCTTTATTTTTGCCACTCTGACAAGAGTGAGGTGAAATCTCAGCGAAGTTTTGATTTGCATTTCTCTTATTGCTAGTGAAGTAGAGCAATTTCTCATATGTTTATGGGCTTTTTGGACTTCCTCCATTGAAAAGTTTCTTTTTAATTCCACAGCACCTTTATTAATTGGGTTATTAGTGGTTTGATTATTTAATTTTTTGAGTTCTTTGTATATTCTAGATATTAGCCCTCTGTCTAAGGTATAGCAGGAAAAAATTTTCTCCCAATCTGTAGGTTCTCTCTTGAGACTCTTGACTAAATCCTTAGCTCTGCAAAAGCTTTTTAGTTTAATTGCATCCCATGCATTTATTCTTGATTTTACTGCTTGTGGCATGGGAGTCTGGTTAAGGAAGGCTGTGCCGACCCCTATGTCATGTAATGTCGATCCTATTTCTTTTTTAAACAATTGTAGGGTTGCTGGTTTAATATCCAGATACTTGAACCATTTTGATTTAATTTTGTGCAGGATGAATGGTAAGGATCCAATTTCAGTTGTCTACATATGGCTGTCCAATATGTCCAACACCATTTGTTGAACAGGCTATCATTCTTCCACACTATGCTTTTGCCCCCTTTATCAAATATCAGATAGTTAAAGGTATGAGGTTTCATCTCAGAATCCTCTATTCTATTCCATTGGTCTTCCATTCTGTTTTGGTACCAATACCGTGCTGTTTTTGTCACTATAGCCTTGTAGTATAATTTCAGGATGGGAATTGAGATGCCTCCTGTCTCCTTTTTGCTGAGTAATGCTTTGGCTATTCTGGATCTTCTGTTATTCCATACAAATTTTAGTATTGTTTTTTTCTATATCCATGAAGAATGATGTTGGTATCTTGATAGGGATTGCATTAAATCTGTATAGGGCTTTGGGTAAAATGGCCATTTTGTTGTTTGATAATTTTTGTTGTAAGGTCCTTAACATCCTTTGTGAGATTTATGCCCAAGTATTTTATTTATTCCTAATTTCTTCTTCAGTGTCCTTATTGCAGGAGTATAGGAAAGGTAATGATTTGTTGGTGTTAATCTTACAACCAGTCACTTTGCTGAAGTCATTTATAAGCTCCAGAAGTCTCCTGGTTGAGCTTATAGGATCTTCTAGGTAGAGGATCAGTTCATCTGCAAATAGAGACAACTTGACTTCTTCTTTTCCTAGTCGAATTCCTTTGATTTCCTTCTTTTTTCTGATTGCTCTGGCAAGACTTTCAAGGACTATATTGAATAATAGTGGTGAAAGTGGACAGCCTTATCTCATTCCTGAATTAAGAGGAAATGCTTTCAGTCTTTCATCATTGAGTATAATGTTTGTTATGGGTCTGTTGTAAATGGTTCTTACATAGTAAAATATCTTCTCTTGATCCCTATCCTCTCCAGGGTTTTGAGCATAAAAGGATGCTGAATTTTATCAAAGGCTTTTTCTACGTTGATTGAGATGATTAAATGATTTTTATTTTTAATTCTATTTAACTGGTGAATTACATTTATTGATTTTTGAATGTTGAACCAGCCCTGTTTTCCAGGAATGAAGCCCACTTGATCATGATGTATTATCTGTTTAATGCACTTTTGGATTCAATTAGCTAGAATTTTATTAAGGATTTTTGCATCTATGTTCATCAGGTAAATTGGTCTATAGTTTTTTTGATTGAGTCTTTGTTAGATTTTGGTATGACGGTTATATTTGCTTCATAAAATGTGTTTGGTAGTGCTCCAACCCTGTCAATTTCATCAAAAGTCTTGTGAGGATCGGTGATAATTCTGAGAACATTTGGTAGAATTCTACCATGAATCCATCAGGTCCAGTACTTTTCTTTTTTGGAAGGCCTTTGATTGCTGTTTCAATTTCAGAACCTGAGATAAGTTGGTTTAGATTTTCAATGTCTTCCGGTGTTAATCTGGGGGTGTCCTATGTGGCTAAGTATCTTTCCATATCTTCCAGATTAGCAAACTTGGCAGAGTATATATTTTCAAAATATGATCTGATAATCTCCTGGATTTTGGTTGAGTCTGTAGTGATATCTCCATTTTCAACTTTGATTTTATTGATTTGCTTCATTTCAATCTTCTTTTTGGTGAGGTTGGCAAGGGGTCTGTCGATCTTATTTATTTTTTCAAAGAATCAACTCTTTGTTTTATTGATACTTTTGTATTGCTTTTTTGTTCTCAATTTCATTGATTTCAGCTCTGATTTTAGTTAATGTCCTCTTCTGTTAGCTTTGGGATTGGATTGTTCCTCTTTTTGTAGGAGTTTGAGTTGAAGCATAAGACTATTTATTTGGGCTCTTTCCAGATTTTTGATGTATACATTCAGTGCTATAAATTTACCTCTTAAGTATGCTTTCATACTAACCCAGAGGTTTCAATATGTCATTTTGTCATTCTCATTCATTTTCAAGAATATCTTGATTTCTGATCTTATTTGGTCTTTTATACATTCTTCATTTAATAGGGTATTATTCAATTTTCAAGTATTACAGCAGCTTTTGTTTTTTGTTGTTGTTGTTGATGATGATTTCTAAGACCATGGCATTGTGATCTGACAGGATACATGGGACTATTTCCACTTTCTTGAATTTGTTAAGGTTAGCGCTCTAGACTAGAATGTGGTCTGTTTTTGAGAAGGATCTGTGAGCTGCTGAGAAGAAGGTATATTCAACCGATTTAGGATGGAATATACTGTAGATGTAGTGTAGCTCAATTGATTAATAGAGAAATTCAAATTGGAGATATCTTTATTGATTTTTTATTTTGATGATCTGTCCAATGTTGATTATTGTGTATTGAAGTCCCCCAGTATTATTGTGTTAAGATCTATGAGGGGTTTAATGTCCTTGAGTATATTTTCCATGTATTTGGGGGAATTGTGATTGCGGGCATAAATGTTAATTATCATAAAGTCTTCTTGGTGATTTGCGCCTTTTAGTAATATATAATGTCCATCTTTGTCCATTCTAAGTAGCTTTGGATCAAAATTAACTTTCTCAGATATTAGGATCACCACGCTAGCTTGGTTTTTTGGGTCACAGGCCTGGTAGACATTTTGCCCACCTTTCACCTTCAGTCTGTGTCTGTTTTTGAGTGTGTGAGGTGTGCCTCTGGCAGACAACATATTGTTGAATTATGTTTTATAATCCAGGAAGCCAATCTTTTAATTGGGACATTGAGACCATTCACATTCAGAGTTAGGATAGATATGGGAATCTGAATCCCAGACTTTGAATTTGTTGCTGTGTTTCATGCCATCTTGGGTTTCTATTAGAGTGTATTGTGATTGTAGACACTCTCTTGTTTAGGGGTTTAGAGAATTATTAGTGTGTTCTTCTGAATACAGAATGTCCTTGAGTATATTCTCTAATACAGGGTTTATGTTCATGTATCTTGCTAGCTTGAATTTATCATTGAGTATTTAATTTCTCCATCACATTTAAAGCTGAGTTTTGCAGGATATGTTAACTTTGATTGGAAATTGTTCTTTTTCAGGACTTGAAAAATATTGTTCCAAGCTCTTCTGGCCTTCATTGTTTGATCTGAAAAATCCATAGTGATCCTAATTAATTTGCCTCCCTTCCTCTCCAGTGGAAGCTGCTTGTCCTTCTTTTGGGCACTTTTATGAACTACCAACTTGCAACTATACAGTCCTTCATTCAGCAAATAATTATTAAGCAAATAGCATGTGAAATTTATTGACTAAATACTGCAGAATAATTGATGTACTTGACTTTCTATTGTTGTCCTTAACCTTGGACAGGCATCATTAAAACTTTGGGAAAATGTAAAAATTTCTATATTCTGTCCATATCCTAGACTATTTATATTGAAGTATCAAGAAGTATAACTCTGTGATCAATATCTTTAAAGAACCCACGTGATACTGATGTCGACTAAATTTGAGAACCCTTGAGATATGTTTTAGTCAGATTTTCACTGCTGCAACCTAATGACCTGACAACAAAAATTTCAGAAGAAAATTTTCATTTTAGATCTCAGGGTTTCAAACGTCTTAGTCCATGGAAGGCTGGCTTCATTCCTCAGGCCTCAAGGAAATGGCAGCTGTGGCTCCAGAGAGTCAAGGCATTACATCAGGAAGCAAGCAGAGCAGCGTCCTGTATGCCAGATGCAGAATATATACCACAAAGTCACACCCCCAAGGATCCATCTCCCCCAGCTACACCATACTAACCCACATTACCAGTTAGTTCCTATGAAGGGATTAACTCAATGATTAGATCAAAGCTCCTACAACCCAACCATTTCACTTCAGTCTCACATTGTCACACACAAGCTTTTGGAGGAAACATCATATTTAAACCATAACAAGCTAAGTAGAGAAAGATAAAGCTTAACATATTGTGTCCAGTATCTTATAACTGGGAATGTAGATTTTGAGTTTTAATGCAAGCCTGTCTATCTCTAGATATATTCTGCCCTGCTGCCACTCAAGTAGAAGAGAAACCAGAGCAACAGAAGTATCTTTACTATAATGTAAAAAGCAACAAAACTTATTAAAGGAAGACAAAAAAAACCTCTTAATAGTTGTGCAAGTGCTATTACTTTGCCTATATTACAAAAGGCTTCATGATATAATAAGATTGTATATTTGTAATTAAGAGAAAACTGTAGTTCTAACACTCACAACACTTCTGATGCAAATATGTAGGTTTTTCACACACAAAGTCATTCTCTAATTCTCTGCAGACACAAAATGGATGGACTACAATTGGATGCAATTCTGATAATATTTATCTGGATTTAGCTTCAAATCCCACAAACTGAAGGCTCAGTGTAACTAAAATCCTTCCACTTCAAAGGCCAATCCAAATCCAGGTTTCCCTTCTGACTTCTGGTGAAGCTACCAGAAATTAGGATTTTTACAACATTCTTGCCATTTCTTGATAATTTGCTAGAATGATCATTGAACTAAGGAAATACTTTGGCTTACTACTTTATTATAAAGAACACAAGACAGTAACAGTCAGATGGAAGAGAAATATAGGAGAATGTAAGGTGGTAGTGGTGAGGCCCAGGCAGCCTACCCTTCCAGAACCTTCAGGTATTTGCCAATCCAGTTGCTCTCTCAATCCTATTCTTCAGGGTTCTGATGAAGATTCCTTTACATCTGCATGATTGATTAATCATTGGCCTTTGATGATGGAACTCAATCTCACCTCTCTGGAAGTTTGAGGTCCAGCTGAAAGTTCCAATCTTCCAATCACATAGTTGATTCTCTGGCAACTAAATCCTATCTTCAAGGTATCTAGAGATCCATCAAAAGCTACCTCATTAGCATAAACTCAAGCATGGTAGAAAGTGCTTATTATGAATAATAAAAGATACTCCTTTCACTCTTGTCATCAGGGAATTCCAAGGGTTTGAGAAAGCTCTTGAGCTAGGATCTGCACAGTAGAGACAAAATACGTTTCTTATTATGTTATGGCAACATAGTGTGAGATGAGTATAAAGTGTCAGGGAAGCACTCACTCTATAGAGTCATATACTCATATAGGGTATTCAGATTAAGGTAAATGAAGCAAGGGACTGGAACAGTGGCTCAGTGGTTGGAGCACGTGCCTGGCACACACAAGGACCCCAGTACAAACTGCAGCGCCACATGCACAACTAAATGAAACAAAAGCCAGATGAAAAGTTAGTAAAACTGATTCTTTCCCTCTTACTCACTCTCCCTCTCTTTCTCTCTCCCTTTCTTTAATGAAAACAAAAAAAGATAAATGAAGCAAAATATTATCTGTTTAAGGTATACCAAATCTGGAGGGTCTTGGAAGTTAGCCACAGAGATTGAAATTTTCTGATAAGTCTACATTATGGCTTGGACCAAGGAGAAAATCAAGATTGCAGATAGTGATAAGAAAATCATCTTTATGATAGTAATGTTCTAACCTGTGAAAAAAGATGGTAATGAATTAAGAGATGAGGTCAGCATCTTTTATGTATTGATGAGAGAAGAAAATCATTACTGAATAAACAATACAGTATGAAGAAATCTAAGGGTCATACAAGTTTCATAAATGAGGATATACTGAAAGTCTTTGCTGTAAATTTTTGCAACTATGAGTGATTATAGGATAATGTTTAATTTGATAAGATGTGTACTGGTACTCTTTTGAGATAATAATATCACAAACATTGGAGATAGGAGTCTTAGTGAACATTTGAAAGAATCCACCTCTTCATTTCAAGTTTTATGCTTTATTCATTTCAAAAATCACATAAACAAGTCATTGATCAATGAATTTTCACTGAATTAATCAACTACTTCTCATTGTTATTATAATTTTAATTATTTCAAGTATTTACTCTAGATAAATATTTGTCAAAGTGCTGTGAAGAAAATGTAAAATCTGATATATTTAATACTTGATGTTCTATTTAGATGTGTAAAGGTGATTTAACAAATTATGAAAAGAATGTGGCACAGTAGTAGTAAAATATGAATTATTACATTTTACAAACTATTCAACAATTCTAATCTACATTTCATTGTTCTCTGGGCTACATTATATTTAGTTTAGCTTAGTTTAGTTTTTTCAATTTTTATTTAGTTTTGGGCTACACTATAAATCTGAAGATTCTACTGGTTTAGACTTTGGAATTGTTATGCTTCTCTCCAGAGATGATCGTCCATAACAAATGGAAAAAATTAAAATATGATGAAAAAATTCTCATATATGCTTGAAAACCCCCTTAGAACATAGACTGATATAATGCAACATCAGTTCCATGAGTCAAGAGATTAAAAAAAAAAACAGACTCTTCAAGTACACAATGCAACCTTAGAATGAGGCTTTTTTCATTGTACTGAAATGATAATTATGTCTATAGGACATGGGGAGAAAGAAAGAGAGAGAGATATCTAAGCAAACATAGATTTAGCAAGAAGAGTATTTTATAATTACCAAACACATGACATATTCCCAGATAGGATTGATGGAAGAGTGTTGGTGATAAATCAGTAGAGTCATTCCCATTTACCTTCTGTTCCCCTTTGTATATGGTTGAATGGAAAATGAATCAAGGCAACTCTCCAAGCAATGTGTCTAGGACACTTGCATGGCCCTTACCCCAAGTGGTGGAACTAACACAGCAATGGAGTCTGTATGGGAGTGTACTGTGCATGTGGTCTATTGACTAGTACAAACTCTTCACTGATGGAAAAATTGGAAAAACTGATTTATGTTTAAAGATAAATCTACGCCCAAATTTAATGACTTATCAGTGACTCCACATGGACTGTTTCCGAACGTGACCATTTATATTAAGTGTTAGTTGACAAAATACCTTCAAAAGCAAACATGAGATTACAAGGAAGATCATTTTGTTCCTTGTTTTCAATTCTTTTCTTTGTGTATGTGTGAGATGGAGCAACTCACTGTCATCTCTTTATAACAAATATTCCATACTACACTCATCACATAGTTGATGCATGACAAGGGAATGAATGCATGATTGAATTTAAACTAATACTTACAGAAAGCGAGAGTTAAGTATTTGAACAAGGGGAAGGTCATGATGAGGGTGTTATTTAGGAGCTAATACTTTCCTGTTTTTGCTGCAGAATGTTCTGAAATGATAGAATGACATTGCAAAGGTTCTGGAAAAAATTAGAGGCAACTAATAATTATGTAACAACAGAGATAATCATGGCAGTGCTTTGTGAAAGACTGGATACAAAGGGAAAGAACAACAGATTATCAAAAGAAGGAGAAAAAAGAATAAGAATTAGAAAAAGAATAATAATAAGAACAAGAAAAAGAAAGAACAAGAACAAGAAAAAGCTGTTTACTGGAATACAGTAAGCCCCACATAACATTAAAAATGATGTGCTATTGTAGTGTAGAAACAAAAGCATATTGAGTAAATTTTCAAGAGGTAATCTCCTAAATCACATGCATATTGTTGTGTTTGCTGCAAAAACTTGCAGGGTATCCTTTCCAGGTGCTATAGGCTGCTATTTCAAAAGCACAGCTACTGTAATTCATTCGTCTTAGCATTCCAGTTCTTCTGATTGCTGTTTGACCTTCAGGCAGAGTGAAGATGAGTCAGTACATTTGACAGTTACTTAGTATATGAAGGACAGCACCAATAACCAGATGATACAGGGGGACCTAGTGATTTCTGACTCATGGTATCTCTGAAGCTATTCAACATTATGCAATGGGATAAATGCATATAACTTCCCAAAATCATATTCAAAGTAACAGAATAAGTATCATCATGTCCCCTTGCATGTTCTCCTAAGCATCTTTAATAATGTTTCCTAAGATTTGGTTGCAGTGGAAATGAAGGAAATTGACAGTGACAAGAGCTCAGTATACAATATAGAGGAAATGGAAAAGAACAGATGTGATCTTGTTAAAAAGCCTTTGCTTTCTCCCTCAAGAAACTGCAGCTGTAGTCAAAAGTATATTTGGATATGCCAGGTAGAAACTTTTCTCAACTGTGACTTTTTGGTTTTTGTTTTTTTAAAGAGAGAAGGAGAGAGTGAGAGAGAGAAAGAAAAAGAGAGAGAGAGCAAGAAATGTTTGCTTTGCTAAAGAGCAGAGTAAAATTAATCATGGCTATTGCATTTAAACTAGAATTTTTCAATAGGAAGAAGTCTTTGATATTAAAAACACCATACTCAACACCATGATGGACTCATGGATTCCTTAGGGATTCTTCAATTTCTATGGTTTATAAAACAGGATTTGAGAAACCAGACTCCTCTGCTCTGGAATTTATCCATTCTTACTCCATACATAAAATTATAGGACTTTTCTTGGCACAATCTGCATCTAATCCTGTTATTCATGTCGGTGTCTGTAGGAATTTTTTTTCCTTTACTTTTTCCACTTTGTTCAAAGAAAGATAAAATATGATAGACATTCATGTTACAATCTTATTTTAATATTAATGAAAAAATCTCACAATGAGGAAGATGCACATACCTCTAATTTTCCTTCTTGGTAAATGATACCTTAAATTTTTGATGTTCAAGCTCAAACTTTTGACATCATATTAAGCTTCCTTATAATTCTTAGCCCTTAATTTAGACCATTTCTTGGGGCTACAGTGGTGGCTCAGGGTTAGAGTACTTGCCTGGTATATGTGAGTATATGAGTTCGAACCCCAACACCATGTATACAGCAAGGTCTCGGAGCAAGGAAGCCACATGAAAAATTAAATGAAATTGATTATATCTTTCTCTCTCTCACTGTCCCTCTCTCTTTAAAAAAAATTAAATCTCTTCTCAACTTCCTACATCTATGTTCTGACTCTTCCCCTTCTTGGACCATTACGATATTCTCTAAACTGTTGCTCTTCCTACATGCTTAGTCAGTTTAGTTGGTTTCATAGTTGGCAGTCCCATCATTCCTTTCTTAGCCCTGTATTTTTATTGGAGCATCATAATTGTACATAATAATGAATTTCATATATTCACATATGCATACAACACAACATGATTTATCCAAATATCCAATATTTCCTCTTCCCCTCCCCCTGGCCCCTTTCCCTTCCTCTACTAATCTTTTGATTTTCATAGGCCTGCACCAAAGTTTTTCTTTTCCTTTTTCTCTTTGGTTTCTACATATGAGAGAAAACACGGGATAGCTAACTGTCTGAGTTTGGCTTATTTTTTTTTTTTAACAACCTTACAAGATTTTAACAAAATCATATAAAATGTGTATATATTCTGGATATTGCAATTACCCCCAGGAGTGCCCCCCCAATTACCCTCCCTTATTCCACCCTTCCCCTTCCCACTATATCTCTAAAAAAAGTATTAGGTTGTAAAGTATTACATCTTATCTGGATTTAACACATGCTAATAGACCAACTTTCTCATTGTCCAGGGTCTAGTCCCCACCTCCACAGATGGGTAGAGACAATTGACCCTTAGATCTCTGGGTTAAGCTGATTTTACTCATCATGATCTCTTCCATAGCCATCCATTTACCTTCGAAGGCTGTAATATCATTGTTTCTAATTGCTGTGTAATATTCCATGGCAAAAATGGCTTATTTTGCTTAACATAATGTTCTCAAGTTTCATCTACTTTCCTGCAAATGACATAATTTCAATATTGTTTATGGAAGAATAAAACCTCATTTTCTTTACATTCATTGATGGACACCAAAGCTATTTCCACAGTTAGACCATTGCAAATTGTGCTGTTGTAAATATGAGTATTCATGGATCACTGTACTATAATGATTTTGATTCTTTAGGATGAATGAGGAGTGGGAGAGTTGGGTCAAATGGTGATTCCAGTTCTAAGTACATTGGGGAAATTGCATACAGGTTTCCGTAGTGGTTGTACTATTGTACAATCCGATCAACAGTATAAAAGTATGTTTTACTTGCATACTATTCATAATTTACTATTTTTTGTGTACTTGATGACTGCCATTCAAATTGTAGTAAAATAAAATCTCAGGGTAGTTTTGATCAGTATTTACTGATAATAATGCTGAAACTTTTTTCATGTACTGTTGGCTATTTGTTTTTCATCTTCTGAGAAGTGTCTGCTTAGTTCATTTACCCAGTTTTACATTGGCTAATTTTTTTTCTATTTTGGTGTTAAGATTTTTTGAGCTCTTTATATATTCTGGATATTAATCCCTTGACAGAAGAATAGCAAGCAAAGATTTTCTCCAATTCTGTAAATTTCCTCTTTACATTTTTATTTCTTCCGCTGTGAAGAAATTTTCTAATTTGATGAAAACCCATTTATTAACACTTGGTATTGTTTCCTGAGCTATAGAGATCCTAATGAGAAAATAATCTGTTCCTATGTTGGAGTGTTAATCCTATTTTCTTCTCTTTTTTTTTTTTTTTTTTTTTTTTT
>PVKS010046907.1:0-13068 GCA_004027875.1 Aplodontia rufa | reverse complement strand
AGAATTTTACACAGCAATTAGAAACATTGATATTTCAGCCTTTGAAGGTAAATGGATGGTATGGAAGAAATTATGGTGAGTGAAATCATCTTAACCCCGAGAACCAAGAGTTGAATGTCTTCACTCATCTGTGGAGGCTAGAACTAGACCCTGGCCATTGAGGAAAGAGGTCTATTATCATGTTTCATATCCGAATAAGGTGTAATGTTATACAACCTAATATTGTGGGAAGGGAAGGGAGAGATAAGGTTGCATAATGGGGGGCACTCGTGGGGGTAAATCTAATCTTCAGTATACATACACACACACACACACACATATATATATATATATGTGTGTGTGTGTGTGTTTGTATAATTTCATTAAAAGGCTCTTTGGTTGTTCAACAAATAAATTTCTGAATAAAAGAAAAACAGAAAATGTTGGTAATACTTTAAACACTTTAACAAATGAGAGTCAGTCACCATATTACACACCAAAAAATTCCAAAGATGTCTCAAAATTCTGTAAAAGTCACAAAGTTTGAGACTCAATTCCCCATATCTATTCTAACTCTGAATGTGAATGGTCTCAATGCCCCAATTCAAAGACATAGATTGGCTCACTGGATCAAAAAAAAAATCCAACAATATGTTGTCTACAGGAGACACACTTAACACTCAAAAATAGACACAGACTGAAAGTGAAAGGTTGGCAAAATATTTTCCTGGCCTACAGACCAAAATTGCAAGCTGCAGTGCTGATCCTAATTTTTGATAAAATTCATTTCCATCTAAAACTAGTCAGAAAGGACAAAGAGAGATACATCATACTAAAAGGGACAGTTCATCAAGAAGATATAATGATAACTAACATTTATGTCCCCAATCACAATTCCCCCAAATACATGGAAAAAATACTCAAGGATATTAAACTTCTCATTTATCTCAACACAATCATACTGGGTGACTTCACTACACCATTAACAACATTGGACAGATCATCAAAACAAAAAATCAAGGAAGATATCTCCAACCTGAACATCTCTGTTAATCATTAGGGCTTAACAGACATCTACAGAATATTCCATCCAAAATCAGCTGAATTTAACTTTTTCTCAGCAGCTCACAGATCTTTCTCAAAATTAGATCACATCCTAGTACACAGAGCTAACTTTAACAAATTCAAGAAAGTAGATATAGTCCCGTGTATCATGTCGGATCACAATGACATGATCTTACCAATCAACAACAACAAGAAAAACAACAGAAACTATTCTAATACTTGGTAATTGAATAATATCCTTTCAAAGGAATAATGGATAAAAGACCAAATGAGATCAGAAATCAAGAAATTCTTGGAAATGAATGACAATGATGAAATAACATATCAAAATCTCTGGGATACCGTGAAAGCATACTTAACAGGTAAATTTATAGCACTGAGTACAAACATCAAAAAGCAGGAAAGACCACAAATAAATAGTCTTATGCTCCAAATCAAACTCCTGCAAAAAGAGGAACATTCCAATCACAAAGCTAATAGGAGACAGGAAATAATTAAAATCAGAGCTGAAATCAATGAAATTGAGAACAACAACAAGAAAATAACATAAAGTAGCAAGAAAACAAAGAGTTGGTTCTTGGAAAAAATAAATAAGATTGACAGACCCTTGCTAACCTCAACAAAAAGAAGATTGAAATGAACCAAATCAATAAAAAATCAAAAATGGAGATATCACCATAGACTCAACCAAAATCCAGAAGATTATCAGAACTTATTTTAAAAGTTTATACTCTGCCAAGTTTGGTAATCTGGAAGATATAAACAGATACTTAGCCACATATGACACACCCATATTAACACTATAAGACATTGAATATATAAACCAACCTATTTCAGGTTCTGAAGTCAAAGCAGCAATCCAAGGACTTCCAAAAAAGAAAAGTCCTGGACCTGATGGATTCATGGCAGAATTCTACCAAAATTTTACAGAAGAATTAACACCAATTTTTTATAAGCTTTGAAAGTGTCAAAGCAATACCAAAACACTTTTTATGAAGCAAATATAACACTGATACCAAAATCTAACAAAGATTCATCAAGAAAAGAAAACTAAAGATAAATTTCCCTGATGAACATAGGTGCAAAAATCCTTAATAAAATTCTAGCTAATCAGATCCAAAAGTACGTTAAAAAGATGATACATCATGATCAAGTGTGCTTCATTCCTGGAAATCAGGGCTGATTCAACATTTGCAAATCAATAAATGTATATTAACAACTTGAACAGAATTAAAAATAAAAATCATATAATCATCTGAACTGATGCAGAAAAGACCTTTGATAAAATTCAGCACCCTCTAATGCTCAAAACCCTAGAAAAGATAGGGATCAAGGGAAGATACTTTAACTATGTATGATCCATTTATGACAGATCCTTAGCCAACATTATGCTCAATGGAGTAAGACTGAAAGCATTTCCACTTAATTCACAAACCAGATAAGGATGCCCTCTTTCACCACCCTTATTCAATATAGTCTTTGAAACCCTTGCCAGAGCTATCAGGCAAGAGAAGGAAATCAAAGGAATTAGAATAGGAAAAGAAGAAGTCAAGATGTCTCTATTTGCTGATGACATGATCCTCTACCTAAGAGACACTATAAGCTCGACCAGAAGACTTCTGGAGCTTGTAAAGGACTTCAGCAATGTGGCTGGTTATAAGATAAACACCAATAAATCATTAGCTTTTCTATACTCCATCAACAAGAACACTGAAGAAGAAATTAGGAAATCTTTCCCTTTCACCATCTCCTCCAAAAAATAAAATACTTGGGGATAAATCTCACAAAGGATGTCAAGGACCTATACAATGAAAATTATCAAACTTTTAATTTTCAGAATCTATGTACATTATATATTATTTTGTTAAAATTTGTATGATTGTTCAACAAATAAATTTCTCAATTAAAAAAGAAAGAAGGACAGTGAAAAAGAAAGAGAGAAAAAAAGAAATTACAGAAGATCTAAGTAGAAGGAATAACATTCCATGTTCATGGTTAGGTAGAGTAAATATCATCAAAGTGGCCATTTAACACAAAGCCCTATACAGATTTAATGCAATCTCTATCAAGATACCAATGTCATTCTTTACAGATATAGAAAAAGCAATACTCAAATTTATGTGGAACAACAGAAGACCCAGAATAGCAAAAACATTACTCAGCAAGAAGG
The DNA here is from genome assembly GCA_004027875.1 of Aplodontia rufa. Taxonomy (NCBI): domain Eukaryota; kingdom Metazoa; phylum Chordata; class Mammalia; order Rodentia; family Aplodontiidae; genus Aplodontia; species Aplodontia rufa. The sequence goes on along the minus strand of PVKS010046907.1, from coordinate 9,854 downwards.
AGGAGGCAGAAGACTATTGACCTGAAATTATACTACAAGGCTATAGCAAAAAAAATCATGGTATTGGTACCAAAACAGAACTGAAGAGCAATGGAATAGAATAGAGGATTCTGAGATGAACCCTCATACCTTTAACTATCTGATATTTGATAAAGAGAGCAAAAGCATAGTGTGGAAGAATGATAGCCTGTTCAACAAATGGTGTTGAACTAATTGCATGGCAATATGTAGACAAATGAAATTGGATCCTTATCTTTTACCCTGCACAAAAATTAAATCAAAATGGTTCAAGGATCTGGATATTAAACCAGAAACTAGAAAATTGCCAAAAAAGAAGTAGGATCAACATTGCATCACATAGGGTAGGCAGAGACTTTCTTAAGAGAACTCCCATGGTGCAAACAGTAAAATCAAGAATAAATGCATGGGATGCAATTAAACTAAAAAGCTTTTCCCACAGCTAAACATTTAGTCAAGAGTCTCAAGATAGAACCTATAGAATGGGAGAAATTTTTTCCTGCTACACCTCAGACATAGGGCTAATATCCAGAATATACAAATAACTCAAAAAATTAAGTACCCAAAATCACAAATTATCCAATTAATAAATGAGCCATAGAACTAAAAAGAAGCTTCTCAATGGAGGAAGTCCTAAAAGCCCATAAACATATGAGAAAATGCTCTACATCACTAGCAATAAGAGAAATGCAAATCAAAATTTCACTGAGATTCCACCACACTCCAGTCAGAGTGGTAAAAATGGAGAATACAAACAATGACAGGTGCTGGATGGGATGTGGGAAGAGAACACTGTTACATTGATGGTGGGACTGTAAACTTGTATAGCCACTCTGGAAAGCAGTGTGGAGACTCCTCAAAAAATTAGGGCTGTGATCACCTTTTGACCCAGTTATCCCACTCCTGGGTTATCTGCCCAAAAGAGCTAGAATTGGCTTACTATAGAGATACAGCTTCATCAATGTTTATAGCAGCTAATTTACTATAGCTAAATTATGGAACCAACTCAGATGCCCCTCACTTGATGAGTGAATCCAAAAACTTTGGTACATATATACAATGGACTACTTCTCGGCTATTAGAGAAAACGATATTATGGCATTTGCAGCAAAATGGATGAATTGTCCCAAATTCAGAGATTCAAGGGCCGAATATTTTTTCTCATATGTGGATGCTAGAATACAAGCAGAAACAGTATGATAGTTGGCTAACCTAACAATTACCTCAACATGTATGAATTTTTACATGATCATTGGGAGCCTTGCCTAGGTTCCTGGGGTACATAGGGAGGGGTCAGGAAGAGAGAAAAGGAACAGAAAGGACATCAAGGAAACTAGTCAGAGGTAGTATGGGGGAATCTAATCTGAGGAGAATCTTTGGCTTCCAGGAGAAGTCCAATTAACTTGGTGCTTAAGTAGAGTGAAACATGGAACCATGGGGAACCCAAAGGGGGGAAATCATGGTATGGCACCAGTATTGGCTTTTTCTGTCATTACTCGTTTATTGTTGATTGTTTGATACTGAAACCCTCCTAATTGTAAGATCATGTTTATCGAATAAAAATTTGAAAAATGAAGATATAATGATAAATAACATTTATGCCCCCAATTATAACCCCTCCAAATATATGGAAAAAATACTTAAGGACATTAAATCCCTCATTGATCTCAACACAATAATACTGGGGGACTTCAATACACCATTATCACAACACTAGACAGATCATCAAACCGTGAAATCAATGAAGGCATCTCCAATCTGCATGATTCTGTTAATCATTTGGGCTTAACAGATATCTACAGAATATTCCATCCCAAGTCAGCTGAATTTACCTTCTCAGCAGCTCATGGATCCTTTTCTAAAATAGTCCAACATACATTTTTGGCATCTTTGTCAAACATCAGGTGGCTGAAAGTACATAAATTTGTCTCTGTGTCTTCTATTCTATTTTGTTGGTCTTCACATCAATTTTGATGTATATACCATGCTGTATTTTCTACTATAATTCTGTAGTGTAATTTTAGATCAGGTATTGTGATGACTCCTGAAAAAGGCTTCTTGTTCAAAATTGCTTTGTTTGTTATGGTTCTCTTAGTCTTCCAAATGAAGTTTATGACTTTTTTTTTCTAATTCTGCAAAGAATGCCATTGATACTTTGATGACAATTGCATTAAGTATGTATGTTGCCTTTGGTAGTATGAATATTTTGAAAATATTAAGTCTGCCTATCCAAGAGCATGAGAGGTTTTTCCATCTTCTGAAGTTCTGTTCAATTTCTTTCTTCAGTGTTGTATAGTTGTCAAAATAGAGACCTTTCACCTCCTTGATTCAAGAATATTAATTTTATGGCTATTGTTAAGAAAGTGATTTCCCTGATTTTTGTTCTCATCTGAATCACTCATAGTATTAAAAGAACTATTGATTTATGAGTGTACATCATCCATCCTGCTACTTTGCTAAATTCATTTATCAGCTCTAGAAGTCATCTGGTGGATTTTTTTTTATTTTCTAGCTGCACAATTGGGGCATCTTCAAACAGTGATAGTTTGACTTATTGTCTAATTGCATACACATGTATTCCATCACTTGCCTGGTTGCTCTGGTTAAAATTTTGAGAATTTTATAGAATAGAATTGGTGAGAGTGGACATCTTTGTCTTATTCCTGATTTTAGAGGAAATGTTCTCAGCTTTTCTACATTCAGTATGATGCTGGCTATGGGTTTGTCACAAACACATATTAAAAATCCAGATAAGGTGTAATGTTATACAGCATAATACTTTTTTAGAGATATTGTAGGAAGGGGAAGGGAGGGATAAGGGTGGGTCTTTGGGGAGGCACTCCTGGGGGTAATTCTAGTATCCAAAATCTATACACATTTTATATTATTTTGTTAAAAACTTGTATGGTTGTTCTATAATAAATCTCTTCATAAAAAATTTTCACAAAGTAAAATGTTGAGGTAAGTTCCTTGTATCCTTAGTTTCTCCAGTGTTATTAACATGAATGGTTGCTGTATTTTATTAAAGACCTTTTCTGCATCTATTGATATGATCATATGATTACTGTTATTAATTTTATTTAAGCAGTGAAATACATTTATTTATCTGCAAATGTTGAACTAACATTGCATCCTTGGAACTAAGCTAATTTGATCATGGTGTATTATCTTCTGAATATATTTTAATGTGATTTCCTAGTATCTTATTAAGTTGCATTTTTTTGTATCTCTGTTCATCATGGATATTGGTTTGTAGCTTGTTTTTCTAGTTGGGTCTTTATTTGATTTTTGTATCAGGGTTAAACTGGCTTCATAAAATGTATTTGGAAGTGTTCCCTCCCATTCAATTCCCTGAAATAATTTGACAAAGACTGGAATAAGTTATTTTGTAAAGGTCCAATAGTGCTGTGCTGAGAATCCTTTGGATTCTGGGCATTTATTTATTGATAGGCTTTTTACTGCTATTCCAATTTGGTTGATATTAGTTTGTTTAGGTATTCTGTATCTCCATGGTTCTAACTGGATATGTTGAAGTATGAAAAGTGGTCACATTTATTTTGGAGTATTGATTTTTTTGGTATAGTGATTTAACAAATTTTTATTTTACTTATTTACTGTTTTTTTTCAAAACTACCTTGCTTTATTCTACTGCAACAGAGAAAGTCTGGCCCCTGTACAAAGTGTCCAACAAAAAGCCAGATGTAAAACAGCTAAAGAAAGCAAATAATTTTTCAACATAAAACAGTCATTGATTTTTTAAATGATAATTTAAAATAATTAGTATCTTACTGAAGATTGGTCAATTGGTTGATTGTGATGCATATCCCTGTATGATTCCTTAAAAGTTTTTTTTATTAAGAAATTTATTTGGTGAACAATCATATAAATTTTAACAAAATAATATATAATGTATATAGCTTCTGAAAATTGGATTTACCCCCAAGAGTGCTCCCCCAGTTACCCACTCTTATCCCTCCCTTCCCCTTGCCACAACATCTCTAAACAAGTATTAGATTGTATAATATTACACCTTATCTGAATTTAACACCTGATATTAGACTACCTCTCTTAATGGCAAGGGTCTAGTTCCAGCCTCCACAGATGAGTGAAGACATTCGACCCTTGGTTTTCTGGGTTATGCTGATTTCACTCAGCATAATTTCTTCCATAGCCATCCATTTACCTTCAAAGGCTGCAATATCATTGTTTCTAATTGCTGTGTAAAATTCCATGGTGCATATGTACCACAGCTTTTGGATTCATTCATCCAGTGAGGAACATCAGGGTTGTTTTCATGATTTAGCTATTGTAAATTGGGCTGCTATGAACATAGATATTGCCATGTCACTGTAATGTACTGATTCTAAATCCCCTGGAAAGATACCCAGGAGTGGAATAGCAGGAATATTGTGGTCTCATCCCTAATTTTTTGAGGATTCTCCACACTGCTTTCCAGAGGGGCTGTACCAGTCTGCAGCTCCACCCACAGTGGAGAAGTCCATTTAACACAGGGGTTCTTTTGGGGGAAACATAGAACCATGGGGAAACCCAAGGGGGGAACACATGACACGGCATCAATCTTGGCTAACTATGTAAGTATGCATATTTTCTTGATTGTTTGATAATGATTCCCCCTCAATTGTAAGTCTATATTCAACTAATAAAAAAGTTAATCCCATAAACCCATTTTCCTTGACATATTTTCCAATTAGTACCTATGTTTCTGTTTATTTTCTAGAATTTAACTACCACCCTATGTTTTCTCGCCTACACTGAAAGCAGTTTAAAGATGACCCTAAAGTAATATAAAGAACACTAGTGAGGGAAAAGAAAAATCGTGAATGACAAGCAAGTCACACCCCAGCACTCTCCATGACCTGAAAGGAAAAAACACTGGGATAGCTACATTCCACCAAGGAGCACATATTGGAGAAGATTCGTTGAACATAGTGCAGGTCATAGGGAGATGACTGACTTTGTAAATGCAGGTGTAGTAAGTGGAAAAGAGTAATTTTGTCAAAAACATCCAATCACCCAGTACTGCTCACCCTTGAATACAACAGCAGTGAGTTACTGTCTCACTCTGACCAGTTCAGTCCAGCAAAGACTGATAGTGAAAGCAGTATTGGGCTGGTAGAAGATTGTCTCTGCATCTGCTGCAGAGGGGGGAGCAGACTCCCATCTTCCACTGAGGTGGAGGAAAGACTATAGTGTTTTTAGACAAAGAGGCAGGGCAACAGAGTGAGGATCCTAAGACACATCTCCCCACAATGCTGCCAAGTTCTTACTTTCTGCTATTTAGGGAGAGAGTGCAAACAGAAGCTCTGTTCTGTGGCTAAAATACGACAATGACATGGCATCTTTGCTCTGGAGAAGAGAACATTGTTCCCCTGTCCAGTCCTAAATGGCATAGGCTGCTGCCAGTTTGAACACACAGGAAAGGTGGGTGAAACTTTGTATTGGGCACTCACTACAGACCACCCCATTCAGTGGGAACAGAGAGGAGATTCTAGAGCCAATATCGCCTGCAGGACACTTAAATTAGAGATAAATGGATAAGGGAATGAAGTAGCTGCCTGAAGGCAAACACTTCCCAAACTCCTCCAAATCAGAAAGCTGCCAAAGTCTGGGAAAATATTTCAAGATAATTGATCTGACTTCACTGTCAATCAGCAGGGAATTTTCAAGTCGATACATTAGACTTGAATTTTTTTCCTTTTAATGTGTATGTATTTGTGTCTGGAACGTGTTGCTGCAAACCTGTTTCTTCTTTCTACTTACTTATATCTTTCTCTTCCCTTGAACAGTTGCTTTACTGTTAATATTAATATGCACCACACCACCTGAGGTCAGGGCTACAAAACCCACTACTCATCCAGTTCTTTGACAGCCACATCTTTCCTACTCTCTGGCAATAGCCATTTTATTCTTCTAACACTCAACCATCCCCCAACATCATTCCCCCACAAGTCAACAACATCTTCAAAGTTAAAAAATCAAAGAGGGATCAAAGGCCCACTACTGAGGTCTGAAAATGAAGAAAAAGGGAATTTTCTCCCCCACAAACCCACAACTCCCCAGCAAAGAGTCCACAGATAGGGTCCTGGATGAAAACCTAGAGAAAAGGATCAACAAACATCATTAAAACAATCTGAGAATTAAAAGAAGACTTAAGGAAAGAAATAAGAGAACAATTTTAGGAGCTGAGAGACCACTTTGATAGTCAGACATGCTGAAACGAGTTGTAGCAGAACTCTTAGAATTGAAAAACACAGTCAACCAAATTAAGAGCTCAATGGAAGATATTAATATCAGAGTAAACCGAATAGAATATAGAACTTCAACTCACGAAGAATAAATATCAGACAATGAAGACAGGCTGAGCAATGTTGAATCCAAGGAGGATGAACAAGCAAAGAGACTTACTGAGCATGATCAGAAATTCCAAGAAGTATGCAACGAGATGAGAAGAAATAACATGAGAGTTATTGGCATAGGGGAGAACACAGAAGAACAAACAAACAGCATAAAGAATCTTCTCAATGAGAGAGAGCCAAAGAAAATTTTCCCCATATCAGTATTGATCCAGAAACTGAAGTTCAAGATGCCTATAGGACACCAAATAGATGGAACCAAATGAGAAACTCATGAAGACACATCATATACAAAATGAATAACAGAGAAATAAAGGAAAGATTTTAAAAGGCAGTAAGAGAGAAACACCAAATCACATTCAGCAGTAGGACAATAAGGGTTATTGTGGATTCAACTCAATCAACAAAGTCCAGGAGAGCATGTAAAATATTTTTCTAGCACTAAAAATAATTTTCACCCAAAGAAACTACATCTTTCAAATATTAGCTTTAAATATGATGGGAAAATGCAATACTGTCATGATAAGATCTAATTAGCAACATACATGAACGCAAACTAACTCTATAGAGAATAATGAATAACAAACTTAATTCAGAGGAACAAGCTAACAACTCCCAAATCCCTTAAACAGAGGAAAGTCAATAAAAACATAACTCACTAAAAGTTACCTTAGATGTCACAAACTACAGGAAAGGTCACAATTCCAGGGACCCAGAATCACATACATGATCGAACACTAAACATGAATGGACTAAATTTCCCAATCAAAAGACTCAGAGTAGCAGACTGGATCAAAAACCAAATTCCAACAATATGCTTCTTAGATGAGACACACTTCACAGCCAAAATTAGACACAGAGTGAAGGTGAAAGATTGGCAAAAAACGTACCAGGATTATGGCCCAAGAAAGCAAGCTGGTATTGTGATCCTTATAACCAACAAAGTCAGCATTGACCAAAAATTAGTCAGAAGGTATAAAAAAAAGTCACTATATCATAGTAAAAGAAGAAATACAAGAAGACATAAACATAGTTAACATTTATACCACCAACTACAACCTTTCCAAATATGGAGAAAAAATACTCAAGGACGTGAAGCAACTTATTAACTTCAACACAATAATACTGAGGGATTTTTAATGCACCATTATAAACATGGGACAGATCTTCAAAGCATAACATCAATAAAGACATCTATAGCCTAAACAGCTCTATCAATCAATTGGACTTAACAGACATTTACAGAATATTACATCTCAAAGCATCTGAGTATACCTTCTTCTCAGGAGCACATGGAAGCTTCTCAATAAAAGAACACATCCTAGTCCACAAAAGAAGACTTAGAAAATACAAAAAAAGTTAATATATCCCCATCAGAACACAACAGCATGATCTTAGCAATTAACATCATGAAAAACAAAATAAAGTACATAAACACTTACAGATGCAATAATACCCTATTAAATGAAAAATGGATCAAAAATGAAATGAGAACTGAAATCAATAAATTCTTACAAATGAATAAGAATGATGACACAACACATCAAAAAGTCTGATAAAGTATGAAAGCATACTTAAGAGGAAAATTCATAGCACTAAGTCCCTTCATCTAAAATCAGGAGAGAGACCTAATAAATTAACTTATCCTCCAACTCAATTCCCTACTAAAATAGGAACAGTCCAACCCAAATCCAAGAGAAGGCAGAAAATACCCAAGATCAGAGCTTAAGTCAATGAAATTGAGAACAAAATAACAAGAAAAAAAAAGAATCAATAAATCAAAGAGTTGGTTCTTTGAAAAATTAAATAAAATTGAAAAAACCCTAGCCAATCTCATCAAAATGAAGAATGAAGTGAAGAAAATCAACAAAATCATAGATGAAAATGGAAATATCACCACTGACTCAGACAAAATCAAAAGGATTATTAGAACTTATTTTAAAAACCTGTATTCTTCCAAGTTTGATAATCTGGAAGACATGAACAAATACCTAGTCACATATGACACCACCAAATTAACACAGGAGCACATTTAAAATCTAAATAAACCAATCTTAGGTAGTGAAATTAAAATAGCAATCAAAGTCCTTCCAAAAAAGAAAAGCCCAGGACTTGATGGATTCTTTGCAAATTTCTATCAGACCTATATATAATTAACACTTCTCCTTAGAATGGTATTCCATGAAACTGAAAGTGACAGAACCCTCCAAAATATTTTTTGCCCTTTTTTCTTAGTTTTTAAAATTCATTCAACATAGTCTTACATATTGGAGAGAATTGTTATTACATATTCATGCATAGATGGATATTGACAAAGTAAGTTAAGGCCAGTCCTAGACCATGATCTCCCTACTTTGACCACTCCCTGCTCCTATTTCTCCTCTGATTTACCCCCACATGATAGAAGGAAAAAAGCATATACGTGTATATTAATTTTTGAGATTTCTGATGCTCTCTGCCCGCCTGTGTAAAGTTGGGCTTCTCATGAGAGTTGAGCATTCCCAGCTGCATTGATAACCCTCTGATTCATCCATAAAGCCACACTAACAATCCCCTAATCCCTCTCTCTGCTCCCTGTTAACCTCCTTTATTCCCCAGGTTCATAGTTATTGCTCCCCCTGCTTATGTGAAAATTCACCTTTGTAAGCTATTCTGTAGAATTGAAAGGGATGGACGTTCCCAAATAATTTTTATGAGACAAATGTAACCCTGATTCCAAAACTCAACAAAGTCACATCAAGAAAAGAAAACTACAGACATGATTTTTTGATTGTTTGACTATTTCCTGTGTGATTCATTTTGTTGACATGTTTTTTCCATTTTTATTGACATGATTCACAAATAAAAATGTACATATTTATGATTTACATTTTATGTGTTCATTATTTTATACATTATGAAATAGTTATAAAATCTCACATTAAATTAGAAATGTGAATTGAATTAGAAACTATTAATTGGGCTGGTGTGGTGGTTTGGCAGTAACAGTGCTTGCCTGACATGTGCGAATAGGTAGGTTCTAACTGCAGGACCATGTGCATCTCAAAGTGCTGGAGGAATAAAGTCACTTGAAAAACTAAATAGCAATTGCTTTTCCCTGTCTTTCTCTCTCTCTCTTTCAATGTCCCTCTTTCTGAAAAATAAAAATGAAATTTTTAATTGAATTAAATAATTGGACATGGTAAAATAATTACCATAAGCTGATTTATACATCAATCACCTATTAACATTTAAAAATCATATCATTTTCAAACAAATAAGGATTTAATTCCTGTTTTTCCATTTGAGTGATATTTATTTCCTTTCATGGCCTAAATTATCTGATTAATAATTTTATAAATACATTGAATAGAAGTAGCAAGAGTGGGGCTAGAGCTGTTGCTCGATGGTTATAGTGCTTGCTTGGCATGTGCACAATACATACACAAAAATGTGTCAAAGCAAAAAAAAGCCACATGAAAA
>PVKS010046906.1:0-13099 GCA_004027875.1 Aplodontia rufa | reverse complement strand
ACTGTGCGTTAAATAATCAGGGGACATTACTAATATTCATCAGTTATGTAGAAAAGCATCATTTTCAGATGTTCTTACCAAGATGCTGAGGGCTGAGATGTTGTGATAGCTATAATTTATTTTAAAATATTTTGGCAAGGAGGCTAGATGAAGCCAATATGACAAAAATATTGACGTTGCTAAATTGAAGAGATGGGCACGTGGGACTCTATTATTTTCTCAGCTTATGTGCACATTTACAAATTTTCATAATAAAAAGGGCAAAGTAAATAGCTTTTAGTAGCTCAGAAACCCGGGTTCCGTTGCAAGAGGGACATTGGGCTTTGTGGTCAGCAGAGTTCTGAGGCCCCCAAGGTCCTTGCGACCTGGAGTACACGCCTTGGATGATCCCCCACCTGGAATGTAGTTGAGACCTGTGAGTGAACGCGATGAGATTTTATGTCACGATTCCATTACATCACCTGGCGAAGATGAAGAATTTCACAGATGCACCTAAGGTCCTGGATCAGTTGGTTTTGAGCTAGTCCCAGGGGATTATCCTGGGTGGGCAAGACCTAGTCAGGTGAGCTCTTTCAAGGTCGGATTGCAAGCAACAGAAACTAAAGGCCTTCTCTTGCTGGCCTTGAAGAAGCAAACTGCCAGAGCGGAGGGGCCACACGGTAGGCGATGGCAGGTGGCTGTTGGCAGTGAGGGCCTCAGACCACAACCACAAGGGGCTGAGTTCTGCCAGGAATCACGTCGCTTGGAGAAAGATGCGGAGCAGCAGCGAATGAGCACCCTGGGAACCCCTCCGCCTCAGCACTGGGAAACCCGCCCCCGAGATGGCCGAGGACCTGCTAACTCAGACTTGGAGACGGAGATGGCAAATACGCGTGGCTTTTAAACAAAATGTTGTGGAGCAACGGAACGCCAAAACCAGTGTCAACTCACAGTCAATTCTAATTGGTTAGAAATTGCGCAGCTCCACCCTGGATCCCCCTCCAGCCGGCCCCTGCTGCAGCCGCTGTATAAATATCAGACCCCCTGCCCATGGTGGCTTCTCACTCTCCAGATCCACTTCCCAAATAAACCTCGGTCTATGCCTCTGTCTGGCTCATCACGTATGCAAGTTCCCCCTCTTTTCTGAGAACCCCTCGGAGACCCTTCTCCAGAGACATCTCTTCCCCTGGGAGATTATGAAGCATTCTAAGCCTGGCCTTGGCCTGGCTCCTTGGGGAGAGAATTGAGGTGGTCAGTGACATCCACTCAGGTGTGGGGGCCACAGCTTGGGACCTCCCATTGCCATGCATGGTCCCTTTGTGTGTTTGAGGAAACTGGTGTGGACTTATTAATGACAAAATGACACTTGGGGTAATAAAGCTTGGGTCCCCAAGTTGGAGGGAGGCTGACCTGAGCACATGGAAGCAGATTTAGACATTGTCTAAAGACACAGCTGCAGCGAACCTCGCCCCTGGTGTTTGCAAGGAGCAGCTTCCTTGGTCTGAATCTTCACCCATTTCCTCTCCCTGCCACCTCTAGTAATCTGCCTGTAAACATGCTCAGGTCTTCCCCCAGCTGGGAGAACCAACCCTCTACGCCGCCACGTGACCCCTCCCCTATTTCTAGGACTCCAGTACAGCCGTGCTCTTGGTCCTTCTGGAGGAATATCAGACTTCCTCCTGCACTTATGCCAAAGGGGTCAGGACTGGGCTGCACGGCCCTGACCCGGGGTCACAGGGCTAAAGACATGCCACTGTTCATCTGAAAACCATGCCAAGGCCACAGCACCACAGCCCGCTCTTGGGCTCATGCTTGAGTGATATCTCTGTGGTGAAGCAGGTGTCCCCAGGAGTCCGTGCTCTTAGTGGGGGCCAACTTCCCACCATGCACTTCCCAGCCCTGCAGGTCCACGCTCCCACCTCCCAGGCACATGCCCCTCGCAGGCCATTGCCTCAAAAACACCCATTCCTATAGCCACAGGGCAGGCATCAGAAGAGCTGGAAGATCCTAAGGATTCACTATCGACTCTTCCATTATGGTAATAAAAACAAATATTCTGCTGTGTGGGGAGCCACTTGGAGTCCAAGTAGCCCTTGTGGCTCCTAAACTAGTAGAACATGACCACGCGACACTCGCTCGTCTTTGTTGACCCGGCACCAATGGCTTTTAACACACAAGGACTTCCAACACGGACTAGGCGTGAATATCCGCGTGCGATGGCCCTGCAACCGGAGCAGCAGCACAAACAGCAGGGCTCGCTGACGGTGGCCCACGGTCGTCACTCATTGTACCACATGCTTACTATGTTACGTTCAACTAACCAAATAAACTGCAGCCCTTTAAACTGGAACACTTTCTCTTAGAAGCGTATTTTTTTGCTTTTCTTGAAAAGGTGGAAAACCTGGCAAGCCCCCGCTCACGGAAGCACTGGGGTGGCATTGAGTGGCCATTGAATGCTTTCCCATTTCCTGCTCTCCACACCAATCCATGCCACCTCCTCAGAGAGTGGCCAGGTCTCAGGGGTCAGCTGCCACCACGGCCCTGTTGCTGTCTCCTCATGAGACAGGAAGAAAGTGAACTGTTCCTAGCCCCATGGAGCGGACCTACTCCTCCATTGCCCGCCGCCCAGGCCCTCCAGAGGCTGAATCCCGGGAACCCTGAGGTAGAGACCTCTCCAGCCCCACGCACACTCATCCATTACTTGTTGCGGGCAGTGGCCTTGGCATGCATTTGGAATTTTTTTTCTCTGATTACTTCAATGCTAAAATCTGCTGTTTGGTCAGAGCTCCGGTCAACTCCAGAGGCAAGGCAGTGAGAGTCTGATCTTTTAAGAAACAGTGCCGGGCCTTTTAAAGAAAGTAGGGCTCTCTGATCCTTGAATTCCACCCTGTTCCAGCTGTACCTGCCGGACTCAGACCCTGCAGCGACTCCTCACTGTCGCTGGCAAGTGTTTCAGTTTTGAGCCTCCGTGGATGGATGCAAGAATTTATTTGCATTTTCCGTCTAGATGGAGGAATGAAGAGCAGAGGCCCAGCCTGCTGCCACTCTGAACAAAGCGTGTCTGGTTACTTCTGATCAGGATGGCCCTGGGGAAGGAAACGGAAGGGCACGGAACACAAGAAAGGGGAGAGGAGGGCAAGACAGTGAAGAGGGGCCCAGCTGCGGGCACGGGAGGTGGGGGAAGCCTGGAGGCCGGGACTCACGGTTGAGCTGCCGCCTGCGGATCCTGTCCCTCCATGGCCTGTTTCTGATCCAGTGTAACCGCGAAGGCAGCACCATGGTGCCCGGCAGCGCAGGCCTAGGACCTTCTCATGGCAGGCCAGCTGAGGGCCCCGCGCAACCCCGGAAGTCAAGTCCAGACGCATAAAAGTTAAAACGAGAAGAAAAAAACCCTCTTCTCTTTTTTTAATATCTGAGGTTTCCGTTGACTTCTTTTATCTTGTACCTTGCCTGCCCTTCCTTTCCCCTGGCTCCCTGCTGACCCGGAGGCAGCTGCCACGCTGAGCCGCCCAGGCCCGGCCTCCCTTGGCCTCCTGTGCCATGTTTTATGCATGAAGATGGAGGGGCCGTAATCTATTCAGCGGAGAAGATCTGGGCTCCTGTGTCTGCCGCGTCAGAGGAGCTGCACGGTGGCGGGGGCAGGGCAGGTGTACCTGGCTTGCAGGGGTGGCCTGAAAGGGGATTCCCTCTCTGCAGGCAGCAGTGAGCAGGGGCAGGGCGGCTGAGCCCCACAAGGCAAGCCCTCACATCTTAGGGCACAGCATTTATTTACTGCTGTCCCCAGCTACTGGAAGAGCGCCTGGCTGGTTGGTAGGTGGGCAGCAAGAGTTCATTACGTGAATGAACGATTGACCAGACGCAGCTCAGGGATGGTGTGTTCCTGAGTCCTTCCCACTGTGGGTCTGCCTCCCACCCTGTCTTCAAATATGTGCTTTTGAACTTCTCCACAGCATTCCTCCCCACCTAAGACCACCTCTGTCACCCAGCCACTCTTTGAAGCCTCATTGCTCCGAGAAGCCTCCTGAAGGTGGACAAGGTGCTGCCCTGCTCAGTGGTCCCCCTGCCCACCTGCCTGTCCCTGGTTTGGGCGGGCATCTGTTTTCCTCTGGCTTGTTTCAGTGTGCACATCTAAGCATTGGGCAAGCTTCCCAAGAGCAAGAATTGTCCATTCCTCATTTCCAGCTGCCACACGCAGCGAAGGTTGCGGGGAACTGGTGACTTTGGGGTGTGTCTTGGGGCACCACCCCACCAAGCACCCCGAGCTCCTCTACAAGCCTTCCCATTAAGCACACACTCTAACTAAATACAGTGTGTGGCCGTGAAAACAGCTGCAGCTCACAGCCCTAAGGGGCTGTGCCCTCTTGCACGTGGAAGATGCTGCTCCCAGCCCCTCTTATGGACACCTGAGCCACCCTGGTAGGGATGCTGGGCGTGTGGACAGCCTACATGCAAAGTCAGCTTGAGAGCAACATGATTGAGGCCTGGGTGTAGTCCTGCCCTGAGGCCAGGACTGGATCTGGTGCCACCAAGTGACCAAGTTTACCCAAGCTACACTGTAAGCGCAGGGAAGGCAGCAGTTCCGCCACCTGTCTCTCTGTGTTTCCCTTGTGCTGCCTCAAGCAGAGAGACTTGCTAAGCCTGCCGAGAGGCAGGTGGCAGAGGCTTGTGCTTGTGACCAACTGGATGTGTGCTGTAGGCAGATGTCATAGATTCTCTGTAACGTTTTCTTTATCTCAAAATGGGAGCAACCCACAGACCTCAGAGCTGCTTGGTTGCAGTGAGATCGAAAACTATTTTTAGGGGTTCATAGAGTTTAGCATTGGCCCCCAGGAGGCCAGACCTCTCTTCTCTCTAGCATGGTGCCTGGTGGTCCAGTATGTTCCAGAGGTGAAATGCCTGGGTGGGAGCTCAGCAGACTACCTGGTAGCTAGCTGCATGACCTTAACTTCCCTGTGCCTTGGTTCTTCATCTGTGAAATGGGCTTAGCATGAGAGCTGCTGTTTTGGGCTGATGCTGGTGATTTCATGAGTTAACAAGCCCAGGGTTGAGAAAGGATTTTAGCTGAGAGGAATCACTGGGCTGCCAGCAGCATTGTTAGCTAGCCACATGACCCCATGTAAGCAGCCAGTTCTCTAGGCACTGGCAAACTCTCTGGGCATGTTTTCTTATCTGCAAAATGTGGGGTCTGGGATACATTGTATCAAGAGACTTACATATAAACAAATCATCACAATTCAGTGGCTTGAAACAACACAGACACATTACCTCAGTTCTGAAGTCTGAAAGGGGCCTCTGGGTGGTAAAGCCAAGGTGGTGCCAGGACTGGTTTTCTGGAGTCCGGAGGGGCGGCTCTGCCCCATGCTTTTCCAGTCTCCAGCGGTTGCCTGCATTCGTGCATTGGTTTCTGGGTGACCTCTGATAGCCTGAGGAATCCCCTGGGCCTTTGCACCAACTGAGGCCCAAGACAACTGCTCCTGGACTCTGGTCTCTCATGCTGTACCTGCAGGGTACAGAGACCAAGATTATAACAAAGTCTACGCCAGGTAGTCAGTGAGGTCTCTCAACTCTTGCCACTGTACAATAGTCCCCAAAAGCAAGTGCCGCGTGATAAACTACACTTGCCACTGAGGAGTGGATCAGTGTTCTTGATTTCGACAACTGCTGATTCAACTCCTTTCTGCCCTGTACTGTCCTCAATGTACATCAAATCCAGCAACTGCAGCTAGGCAAAGTCACCAGGGGGAGGTCACAGGGGTGCTGTCACCGTGCTGTGGCCACGTTTCCTCTGACACTTTTTCCCACTATGTGGTTCCTGAAAGTCTATCTTGTACATGAAGAATGTGATGCAAAGGGGATCTTTCTTTCTTTCTTCCTTCCTTCCTTTCTTTCTTTCTCTTTCTTTCTTTCTCTTTCTTTCTTTTTAAGAGAGAGAGGAGAGAGAAGGGGAAAGAGAGAATCAACTTCATTTTCTCATCTTTTTTTTTCTTTTCTGACACTTAGTTGTGTATGTGGTGCTGGGGTTTGAAATCGGGTCCTCGTGCTTGCCAGGCAAATGCTGAAACCGCTGAGCCACCTCTCCAGCCCCAATGCATCTTTTTTTCCCAAGCAGAATCAGATCTTTCCTCCTCACTAAGCCACATAATTCCTAAAGTCTCCGCTGTGTGAGTCACCTGTGTTCCTGATGTCCAGGATTCATGAGAGCAGATGACATTCTGCAGCAGGCACTGTGGGAGTGGGGTGCGGGACAAGTACAGACAAAAGCCACTGAAGGGTTAGCGATTCCCGCTGTGAATTTAAATATGATTCCCAGCAGTTTCCTCACCTGATCCTGGAGGGGCTAGGGATGGAGGCAGGGGCAGGAAGCCCACCACACTCCTTGCTGGTGTGTCCTGGCAGATGGGTGGCGCCGCGGGCAGGGCTGGAGGTGGAGCTCCTTTTGTGCAGGGCAGTGCTTTCTCTTTCATCGAGCGCACACAGAGTGTTATTCTCCCGAGGAGAATTCTCACCTGTGTTAAGCATGTTATATCAACTTTTACTCTTTAAACTCATGCTGCTGTTAAACTTTAATTAAGTCATAAAATTTCATGGTGGAAACACACGGAGTCTGAGAGGAGCGATGTGATAAATGAGGGTGGATGGGAAAGCGTGATCACATGGTCCTCTTCTTTCTTGTCTTCAACTCATTTTCAATAAATGAAAGCTGGAGGTTAGACCCAGGAGAAAGAACCCTGGCACAGCTGCTTCCGCCCGAAAGCCTTCCTCGCTCAATGGAAGAGGGAAGCCAAGAGCCAAGACTCCTCGCACAGCACGCTGTGACCTGAAGGCTTATGGAACACAGGAGGAAGTGGCAGAGCCTACATCTTGGGCCCCGTTGCACCCGAGAGGAAGCCTGGGGCTCTGCCTGTGTTCCAGAACCAGCCCAAGCCTAGCAGTTGGGTACCATCTGCTGCCTGCGAGCATTTGCCGAGCACTCACAGAGTGAGGGTCCCTGAGTCACAAGCTGTCCCAAGAGCTACAGTTGTATTTCATTTCTCCCACGTGCGCATCAAATAGTGATTAGCATTTTACTGATAAAACTGATAGTTTTCCAACACCTATAGTGCATTACATGCGTCATGGGAACTGCCATACAGCACTCCCACGCCCATTTTTCAGGTAGAGAAACTGAGGTACGGAGAACTTCGGTAACTTACCATGGTGACACACTAGGCAAGGGGCTGAGATGGGATTTGAACACAGATGATTGGGCTCTAGAGCCTGTGTTTTTCACCATAGCCTACATGATCCCTTCAAATTAAGGGGAAAACACCCCATGTTGCAGGGCAGCTAGTCCAGGGCTTCTTAACTGTAGCAATTGTGTTATATTCTTAAACTACACACCATGAGCTTAAGAAAGACACGGTTAATTTAGAATGAGAAGACTGGACAGCTACTAGAGAGTTACTGTGTCCATTACAGAAAGTGAGGCTGACACTTGGAGGTGGGGAGGCCACCAGAGCTGGCCTGGCGGTTGCCGGAGCAGGGCCACATCCTCCCCACCTGCTCCTGGACCTCAAGGCAATATTCTCTCCACTGCCGCTCAGCTAAGGTTTCACGGAACTTTTAGGCTTCCACACTTTTGGAAGATGATGTTTTTGACCAGAGATGAACAAGTCAGAGTTGGAGCATGAGAGAGGCAGCCAGGAAGCTGGAGGGGCAGGGCCGAGTCTGCAGTCAGTCTGTTCCTCTCCTCTCGAATCGGGGCAGCCCCTCCTGCGCCCTCCTTCCCTGCTTCCCAACAGAGCCGGCTTCTGTAGCATTTCCTGCCTTGGTGAACAGTCCGTCCTCCTTCTAGCTGGGTGCTGTGCTCGAGCCTGGCCTCCCTGCTCCCCAGCCCAGGTCCTGTTGTCAACAGCCCTCCTGGTCCATTCTGCATCCCAGTCACCCCTGCGCGCTTCTCTCCCGCGCCACTGTCCCGGCCCACACTGGCATTAGCTGCTATGGGAACGACCTCCACAGCCTCCCGACGGGCGTCCTCAACCACTCCTACAGGGAGGTGAAGGTGATTTGCTGGAAGGCGGAGTTCAGAGGAGCCATGGGGGGTGGGCCTGAGTGTCTAAGGGTGACAGAAGGAAGCACCCACACATGGAAGTGAAGCTTCAGAAGTTGGAGATCAGATGATGCCCAGGGAAGCAGCTGTGGATGTGGCCACCCAGTGTCTGTCCAGTGTCTGAAAATGCTGTCCCTGTCTGGTGTCACCAAAGGGTTGCACTCTCCTCTGGGTCTAGGGACCCAGATATTTTCAAGTTTTAGGAGAATTTGTCATGTAGATAGCGGCCACCTGAGGTCAGGGGAGCAGAGTTGCATCTCCAGGCTGGGGTAGACAGACAAGGCCGGGTTTCTCTGTCGGCCGGGTGGAGCATCCTCGGGTTAGACAGCAGAGAGACGCAGAGCATGGTCCTTCCACCCCCTGCGGAGGTGGGGGTAGAAAAGGTGTTTTTTTCTTTCCTTGCTTTTAGAAGATTAAAGTTGTCTTTGACTTTAATGCCTCGGCACAAGTTGAGGGGGTGAAAGACCATGATTCGCATCAGCACCTGCCTGTCACCTGTAAAGAGACCACAGGATCAGGATCTTCCAGAACTTCAGAGCCAGAGCACTGAAATGTCATCCTCCCCACCTTTGCTTCCGGAAGAGAAGCAGAGGCTGCAGGAGGACAAAGCTCGTGTCAAGGCCACAGAGCTGTCAGGTCCTGAGACACCAGTGGCTGCTCTGTGTGGTACCCAGGCCTTTACCATGTTCATGGCCAGCGCAAACCAGACCTCTCGGTGATAAAGTATGTGTTTTTCAGCAACGTCTTAAACATTACATTGTAAGTGTGAGCAACATCTTAGTAAGGACTAGCTTTTAAAACACTGAGCCATGCAATCAGGAGTCCTGAAGTTGCGTGCAGCTTGTTCCTGAAGGGACATTTCTTCGAAGGGAAGGACAGGCATTCTTGGCATTTTTAGGTTGAGGGGAGACCTGGAAGGGCACAAAGAAAGCAACAGTAAGGGATCTTCCCTCCCAGATGCCTCTGCCAAGTTCCTGGAGCCAGGAAAATCCGTCCAGCCTGCTGGAAGAAGGTTGTCCAAGAAGCACAGCACAGAAGCCTCTTCCTGACCAGGTAAATCCAGTCATGTTCAGCAGCATAGCAGGCGCTGAACACGCAAACCTGAGCGATCATAACATGTGGGTTTACCCAGGTGCACAGACCCACATCTGAAGATCCAGTGTGACCGGTATTGGAGCAGAGACATCAATCATTCTGGAGCAGGGGGAGAACCAGCTCCCACAGGAGCAGGGAAATCAAGGCATTTAGCCTCTGTATAGGTGGTGGCTCCTCAGGGGAAAGTGGCTTCTTAGTCCTCCCTGGGGTAAAGAGGGAAGAAAGACCTGGAACAGAGGTGCAGCCTGGAGGCAGAGCAAGCCCTGGGGTGCAGTGAGAGAGGGCGAGCTTATTCTGGCTTCATGGGCCTCCCTTGCCACTTGGGATCCTGCCTCATCCTTCTGGGGCCCCATGGTCCTCACACCTCAATCAGCGCCAGCAAGGATGGAAGGAAGGCAGTTCCACCCCATCAGCCAAAGCAAGCTCTGGGCTGACCTTCCACGAGGGATGACGCGCTTCCTAGCTGTGTTAGCCAGGGCTCCCTGTGTTGCAAGTGATGGAAACACAAAACAGCAGAGCACACGACAGGACCTGACCTGCCAGTGGTCCCCATGACAGGACCTGACCTGCCGGTGGTCCCCACAACAGGACCTGACCTGCCGGTGGTCCCCATGACAGGACCCGACCGGCAGGTGGTCCCCACTATAGGACTTGACCTGCAGGTGATCCTCCCGACAGGACTTAACAAGCTATAATCCCACAGACTGGCTTGGAGCACGGCAGAGGAGAGGTCTGCTCACCTTTGCTCTGCTTGGGCTTTGTCCCTGGGGCGAGGACGGACTCACTGGTGCCCTGTGCACTCAACATCCTCAAGGGCAGGGCTGGCTCTTCCCTGTCACCCACCCAGCCTGAATCTCAGGATTGCTGCTCTCTGGCTCAAATGAGTCAGGGGGTCTCCTGCAAACCAGTTGAGATGTGGCTTCAGTCACGCGCCCATGGCTGGAGGGAGAAGAGGGTTGGGCTGCCCAATCCACGGGTGTTGACAGAGGGGGACAAGGTCCAGTGAAGAAGGCTGCCTGCACTCCTGGAGGCCATGGGCAAGGCAGAACTCCACCGAGGTCAAGGTTGGTGAGAGCAGCTCCCTGCAGGGGGAGGCCAGGAGAGACCAAGGCCCAGCGCTGGAGGGACCACCTTGGCACAGCAGGCAGGGGGGTGCTGCCCCTTGATCAGTTAAGTCCCAAGTTCTCAGCTCTGTGGGTGGTTCCATGGGATTGACACAGGCACGTTAGAATAGGTTGGAAACCATGATCCAGAGCTCATGCTACTGTCTTATGATCATATTACCGTATAATTATGTCCATGTGTTACATAGACCACATGCTGTATTTAGGTTTTTACACATGTTCCACATCTGGATGATGGGTCAAAATGGGTTAAATTGCTAGGGGAACCTCAGAGGTGCAGTGATTTAATATAACAGTCTTAGAGCCCTCAAAACACAAGACACAAGCAAAGAAAGAGTGGGGTCCTGGTAGCTTGACACATGTCGGGAAGCGGGCTTGGCAGCTCTCAGTTCCTGTCTGCAGGCTCCCCTGGGTGTGTGGCAAGCTGGGCCTTCAGCCCCGTGGCAATTTCATGACACCGGGATCCTTGGCCACACCCCCTGTGGAGCCCTGGCTCCTCACCGGGATGACTGTGGCACCCCGGGAAGGGCTCCCATCTTCTCTGCTCCACTCTCCAGGGTCCCCGATGGGTTCCCACAGAGGGTCAGTAATGGGATAGCAGGCAGCTGACTCTCCACACACTGTTATCACAGCTCTGTGGTCCAGCGTATTCTACAGACAAGGACACTGTCACCCAGGGAGCCATGAAGTGCTGCAGCTGGCCAGGGGCAGTGGAGCCAGGCCTCAGCTGAGCATCTGAAGCCAGAACAGAGAAGGTAGGAGGAGGAGAGCTTCATGGAGGAAAGACCGAAGAGAAATATAGGTGAGCAAGACGCAGCTGCTACGAGGGCGGGCGAGGAGCCAACAGATCACAGCACACTGCCACCACTTGCTAAAGATGATACTGCTACGGGTACCTCCACCGTCACCACCGGGAAAGCAGCAGCATCATTGTCCAGACGCATGAGAGTGGAGACACTGCCCGCAATGCCAGGAGGACAGTGGAGGCTGAGGGTTGAGCAGGTCAGGGCCACTCTGACCAGGGCGTGGGCGTGGGGCTGGGTTTATTCCCACATGGTGATGCTCCTGCAGGGCTCATCCTCCACCCATCAGCCTTTGCCGGGTTTCGGCACGCCGGGGAGGGGCGCTTCAACTGGCCTTGACTTTACAACTCCATGCTCCAAGCAACCAAGTGAGTCTGCACAGCACAGCCGGGAGGAAAGAGACGTCACTTAAATAATTAATAAACTTATTTAATTAGAGCTACAATTAACCGAGGGAGGCAGTACAGCGAGTGGTTAATGGACCTCCCTTTGAGGTTTAGCTCTCAGCTATCTGACCTTGTGCAAGATGCTTAATTTCTTTGGGTTTCAGAGTCCTGATCCATAAAATAGGGAGACCAAACCCTATGTGAGCTTCTACCTTGTTTTTGGTGCTAAATGCAATAACTGAATTATTTACTTTCATCATCCTAACAACCTCATGAGGCAGGGACCGTTGCTATCTCCTCTGTATCTCCATTGTGCACACCAGCAAACTGGGACTCAGGGGCTAAATAACTCGCTGAAGGCTGTACCATTAATAAATGTCCACTTTACGGTGTTGGTTTTGATGATTAAATGACAATGCTTATTAAAAGCTTAGGATTCTGCCGGGTTTGGCTGTCCATGCCTATAATCCTAGCAACTTGGGAGACTGAGGCAGGAGGATCAGATGTTTCAGGCCAACCTCAGCAATTTAGTCAGACCCTAAGCAACTGAGCAAGATTCTTTCTTGGAATAAAAATGGGCTGGGGATGTGGCTCAGTGGTTAAGCATCCCTGGATTCAATCCCCAGGACCAAACCAAAATAAAAAACAAACAAGCAAACAAGCTTAGTATTTTGACTGAATTTAAAAATCAATTCAATTGAAAGTCAACAGAAAGCCCTGGATAAATATCAGTCCTTCATAATGATAATTTAATATTCGTATCAGTAATATCCAGCATTTGTGATCTGGAAGGCACTAATTTGGATCAAGTTTCAGGAAGACCTTCTGAGGGAAACCCACTGACTCTTCAATGTCCTAAGAGAACAGCATCGTTGACATGACCCATCTTTGAAAGTCCTAAGAATCTGAAACATCAGGGCTGCTTTGCCTGCAGTTGGCAAAATAAAAACCCACATGTGCCCTCAGACCCAGAGAGCTATCCCAGACTGGCAGAGGGGCTGTCCTCAGCAGAGAGAAGGCAGCAGCCCAGGGTAGGGTCGGACAGAGGAGAGGAGAGAAGCCTTGTCTAATCCTCGGCCCTGGTTCCTCCCAGTCCAGGCCTGGGTGCCGCCAACCTCTTCTTGGGCACCATGGGCCCTTCCGCCCCACCCAGCTGCAAAGCCCAGGTTTTGTGGGTGCCTGGGTAGCCTCTACAAACTTACCTCCAGTCCCTGCAAAGGTCCTGGATCCAGATGGCATGGTCTGAGTCACCGCCCCTGAGAAGCCAGGAGAAACCTGCTTTGTGTGCTGGAAGTCATGAGTCCAATTCCTGGACCCAAATGTATGGGGTGACCTTGGGCAGCTTAGATAACTCTTTGTGAGGTGGTTTCCTTGTTGCTAAAATAGGGATAATAAAATCTTCGTATCTTTAAAGACACAACCTGTGTTTATGCAGTGATTGACACATAACAGGGTTTAATAAGTGTTAGCTGTTACTGTTGGTAAGGGTTGGTTGAAAATGCCACTGTGGGCTGCAGAGGTGGCTCAGCTCGAGGACGTGGGTTCTGACTCAAGCACCGCGTACACAACAAAGTGTTGGAGCAACGAAAGCCACATGAAAAACTAAATAAAATTGATTCTCTC